>JBAKBP010012558.1:0-66926 GCA_037953745.1 Lithodes maja | reverse complement strand
TACTATTGACGGAATATTACTATTGACGGAATATTACTATTGACGGAATATTACTATTGACGGAATATTACTATTGACGGAATATTACTATTGACGGAATATTACTATTGACGGAATATTACTATTGACGGAATATTACTATTGACGGAATATTACTATTGACGGAATATTACTATTGACGGAATATTACTATTGACGGAATATTACTATTGACGGAATATTACTATTGACGGAATATTACTATTGACGGAATATTACTATTGACGGAATATTACTATTGACGGAATATTACTATTGACGGAATATTACTATTGACGGAATATTACTATTGACGGAATATTACTATTGACGGAATATTACTATTGACGGAATATTACTATTGACGGAATATTACTATTGACGGAATATTACTATTGACGGAATATTACTATTGACGGAATATTACTATTGACGGAATATTACTATTGACGGAATATTACTATTGACGGAATATTACTATTGACGGAATATTACTATTGACGGAATATTACTATTGACGGAATATTACTATTGACGGAATATTACTATTGACGGAATATTACTATTGACGGAATATTACTATTGACGGAATATTGACGGAATTACTATTGACGGAATATTACTATTGACGGAATATTACTATTGACGGAATATTACTATTGACGGAATATTACTATTGACGGAATATTACTATTGACGGAATATTACTATTGCTATTGACGGAATATTTACTATTGACTGGAATATTACTATTGACTGGAATCTTACTAATTGACGGGAATATTGACGGAATATTACTATTACGGAATATTCACTATTGACGAATATCACTATTGACGGAATATTACTATTGACGGAATATTACGACTATTGACGGAATATTACTATTGACGGAATATTACTATTGACTGGAATATTACTATTGACGGAATATTACTATTGACGGAATATTGACGGAATATTGACGGAATTTACTATTGACGGAATATTACTATTGACGGAATATTACTATTGACGGAATATCACTATTGACGGAATATCACTATTGACGGAATATTACTATTGACGGAATATCACTATTGACGGAATATCACTATTGACGGAATATCACTATTGACGGAATATTACTATTGACGGAATATCACTATTGACGGAATATTACTATTGACGAATATTACTATTGACGGAATATTACTATTGACGGAATATCACTATTGACGAATATCACTATTGACGGAATATTACTATTGACGGAATATTACTATTGACGGAATATCACTATTGACGGAATATCACTATTGACGGAATATTACTATTGACGGAATATTACTATTGACGGAATATTACTATTGACGGAATATTACTATTGACGGAATATTACTATTGACGGAATATCACTATTGACGGAATATCACTATTGACGGAATATTACTATTGACGGAATATTACTATTGACGGAATATTACTATTGACGGAATATCACTATTGACGGAATATTACTATTGACGGAATATTACTATTGATGGAAGTATTACTATTGACGGAATATTACTATTGACGGAATATTACTATTGACGGAATATTACTATTGACGGAATATTACTATTGACGGAATATTACTATTGACGGAATATTACTATTGACGGAATATTACTATTGACGGAATATTGACGGAATATATTGACGGAATATTGACGGAATATTACTATTGACGGAATATTACTATTGACGGAATATTACTATTGACGGAATATTACTATTGACGGAATATTACTATTGACGGAATATCACTATTGACGGAATATTACTATTGACGGAATATTACTATTGACGGAATATTACTATTGACGGAATATTACTATTGAAGGAATATCACTATTGACGGAATATTTCTATTGACGGAATATCACTATTGACGAATATTACTATTGACGGTATTACTATTGACGGAATATTACTATTGACGGAATATTACTATTGACGGAATATCACTATTGACGGAATATTACTATTGACGGAATATTACTATTGACGGAATATCACTATTGACGGAATATCACTATTGACGGAATATTACTATTGACGGAATATCACTATTGACGGAATATCACTATTGACGGAATATTACTATTGACGGAATATTACTATTGACGGAATATTACTATTGACGGAATATTACTATTGACGGAATATTACTATTGACGGAATATTACTATTGACGGAATATCACTATTGACGGAATATTCACTATTGACGGAATATCACTATTGACGGAATATTACTATTGACGGAATATTACTATTGACGGAATATTACTATTGACGGAATATTACTATTGACGGAATATCACTATTGACGGAATATCACTATTGACGGAATATCACTATTGACGGAATATTACTATTGACGGAATATTACTATTGACGGAATATCACTATTGACGGAATATTACTATTGACGGAATATTACTATTGACGGAATATTACTATTGACGGAATATCACTATTGACGGAATATTACTATTGACGGAATATTACTATTGACGGAATATTACTATTGACGGAATATCACTATTGACGGAATATTACTATTGACGGAATATTACTATTGACGGAATATTACTATTGACGGAATATCACTATTGACGGAATATCACTATTGACGGAATATTACTATTGACGGAATATTACTATTGACGGAATATTACTATTGACGGAATATCACTATTGACGGAATATTACTATTGACGGAATATTTACTATTGACGGAATATTACTATTGACGGAATATTACTATTGACGGAATATCACTATTGACGGAATATCACTATTGACGGAATATTACTATTGACGGAATATTACTATTGACGGAATATTCACTATTGACGGAATATCACTATTGACGGAATATTACTATTGACGGAATATTACTATTGACGGAATATTACTATTGACGGAATATTACTATTGACGGAATATTACTATTGACGGAATATCACTATTGACGGAATATCACTATTGACGGAATATTACTATCGACGGAATATTACTATTGACGGAATATCACTATTGACGGAATATTACTATTGACGGAATATTACTATTGACGGAATATTACTATTGACGGAATATTACTATTGAGGAATATCACTATTGACAGAATATCACTATTGACGGAATATCACTATTGACGGAATATTACTATTGACGGAATATCACTATTGACGGAATATTACTATTGACGGAATATTACTATTGACGGAATATTACTATTGACGGAATATCACTATTGACGGAATATTACTATTGACGGAATATTACTATTGACGGAATATTACTATTGACGGAATATCACTATTGACGGAATATCACTATTGACGGAATATCACTATTGACGGAATATTACTATTGACGGAATATTACTATTGACGGAATATTACTATTGACGGAATATCACTATTGACGGAATATTACTATTGACGGAATATTACTATTGACGGAATATTACTATTGACGGAATATTACTATTGACGGAATATTACTATTGACGGAATATTACTATTGACGGAATATTACAATTGACGGAATATCACTATTGACGGAATATCACTATTGACGGAATATTACTATTGACGGAATATTACTATTGACGGAATATTACTATTGACGGAATATTACTATTGACGGAATATCACTATTGACAGGAATATCACTATTGACGGAATATTACTATTGACGGAATATTACTATTGACGGAATATCACTATTGACGGAATATTACTATTGACGGAATATCACTATTGACGGAATATCACTATTGACGGAATATTACTATTGACGGAATATTACTATTGACGGAATATTACTATTGACGGAATATCACTATTGACGGAATATTACTATTGACGGAATATCACTATTGACGGAATATTACAATTGACGGAATATTACTATTGACGGAATATTACTATTGACGGAATATTACTATTGACGGAATATTGACGGAATATTGACGGAATATTACTATTGACGAATATTACTATTGACGGAATATTACTATTGACGGAATATAACAATTGACGGAATATTGACGGAATATTACTATTGACGGAATATTACTATTGACGGAATATTACTATTGACGGAATATTACTATTGACGGAATATTACTATTGACGGAATATTACTATTGACGGAATATTACTGTTGACGGAATATTACTATTGACGGAATATTACTATTGACGGAATATTACTATTGACGGAATATTACTATTGACGGAATATCACTATAGACGGATTATCACTATTGACGGAATATTACTATTGACGGAATATTACTATTGACGGAATATTACTATTGACGGAATATTACTATTGACGGAATATCACTATTGACGGAATATTACTATTGACGGAATATTACTATTGACGGAATATTACTATTGACGGAATATTACTATTGACGGAATATTACTATTGACGGAATATTACTATTGACGGAATATTACTATTGACGGAATATTACTATTGACGGAATATTACTATTGACGGAATATCACTATTGACGGAATATTACTATTGACGGAATATTACTATTGACGGAATATTACTATTGACGGAATATTACTATTGACGGAATATCACTATTGACGGAATATCACTATTGACGGAATATTACTATTGACGGAATATTACTATTGACGGAATATCACTATTGACGGAATATTACTATTGACGGAATATTACTATTGACGGAATATTACTATTGACGGAATATCACTATTGACGGAATATCACTATTGACGGAATATTACTATTGACGGAATATTACTATTGACGGAATATTACTATTGACGGAATATTACTATTGACGGAATATCAACTATTGACGGAATATTACTATTGACGGAATATTACTATTGACGGAATATTACTATTGACGGAATATCACTATTGACGGAATATCACTATTGACGGAATATTACTATTGACGGAATATTACTATTGACGGAATATTACTATTGACGGAATATCACTATTGACGGAATATTACTATTGACGGAATATTACTATTGACGGAATATTACTCTTGACGGAATATCACTATTGACGGAATATCACTATTGACGGAATATCACTATTGACGGAATATTACTATTGACGGAATATTACTATTGACGGAATATCACTATAGACGGAATATCACTATTGATGGAATATTACTATTGACGGAATATTACTATTGACGGAATATTACATATTGACGGAATATTACTATTGACGGAATATCACTATTGACGGAATATCACTATTGACGGAATATTACTATCGACGGAATATTACTATCGACGGAATATCACTATTGACGGAATATTACTATTGACGGAATATTACTATTGACGGAATATTACTATTGACGGAATATTACTATTGACGGAATATTACTATCGACGGAATTTTACTATTGACGGAATATTACTATTGACGGAATATTACTATTGACGGAATATTACTATTGACGGAATATTACTATTGACGGAATATTACTATTGACGGAATATTACTATTGACGGAATATTACTATTGACGGAATATCACTATTGACGGAATATCACTATTGACGAAATATCACTATTGACGGAATATTACTATTGACGGAATATTACTATTGACGGAATATTACTATTGACGGAATATTACTATTGACGGAATATTACTATTGACGGAATACACTATTGACGGAATATCACTATTGACGGAATATCACTATTGACGGAATATTACTATTGACGGAATATTACTATTGACGGAATATCACTATTGACGGAATATCACTATTGACGGAATATTACTATTGACGGAATATTACTATTGACGGAATATCACTATTGACGGAATATTACTATTGACGGAATATTACTATTGACGGAATATTACTATTGACGGAATATCACTATTGACGGAATATCACTATTGACGGAATATTACTATTGACGGAATATCACTATTGACGGAATATCACTATTGACGGAATATTACTATTGACGGAATATTACTATTGACGGAATATTACTATTGACGGAATATTACTATTGACGGAATATTCACTATTGACGGAATATTACTATTGACGGAATATTACTATTGACGGAATATCACTATTGACGGAATATTACTATTGACGGAATATTACTATTGACGGAATATCACTATTGACGGAATATTACTATTGACGGAATATCACTATTGACGGAATATCACTATTGACGGAATATTACTATTGACGGAATATTACTATTGACGGAATATCACTATTGACGGAATATCACTATTGACGGAATATCACTATTGACGGAATATTACTATTGACGGAATATTACTATTGACGGAATATCACTATTGACGGAATATTACTATTGACGGAATATCACTATTGACGGAATATTACTATTGACGGAATATTACTATTGACGGAATATTACTATTGACGGAATATCACTATTGACGGAATATTACTATTGACGGAATATCACTATTGACGGAATATACTATTGACGGAATATTACTATTGACGGAATATTACTATTGACGGAATATTGACGGAATATTGACGGAATATTACTATTGACGGAATATTACTATTGACGGAATATCACTATTGACGGAATATCACTATTGACGGAATATCACTATTGACGGAATATTACTATTGACGGAATATTACTATTGACGGAATATTACTATTGACGGAATATCACTATTGACGGAATATTACTATTGACGGAATATTACTATTGACGGAATATTACTATTGACGGAATATCACTATTGACGGAATATCACTATTGACGGAATATTACTATTGACGGAATATTACTATTGATGGAATATTACTATTGACGGAAGTTTTACTATTGACAGAATATTACTATTGACGGAATATTACTATTGACGGAATATTACTATTGACGGAATATTACTATTGACGGAAGTTTTACTATTGACGGAAGTTTTACTATTGACGGAAGTTTTACTATTGACGGAATATTACTATTGACGGAATATTACTATTGACGGAATATTACTATTGACGGAATATTACTATTGACGGAATATTACTATTGACGGAATATCACTATTGACGGAATATCACTATTGACGGAATATCACTATTGACGGAATATCACTATTGACGGAATATTACTATTGACGGAATATTACTATTGACGGAATATCACTATTGACGGAATATCACTATTGACGGAATATTACTATTGAGGGAATATTACTATTGACGGAATATTACTATTGACGGAATATCACTATTGACGGAATATCACAATTGACGGAATATCACTATTGACGGAATATCACTATTGACGGAATATCACTATTGACGGAATATCACTATTGACGGAATATCACTATTGACGGAATATTACTATTGACGGAATATCACTATTGACGGAATATCACTATTGACGGAATATTACTATTGACGGAATATTACTATTGACGGAATATTACTATTGACGGAATATCACTATTGACGGAATATCACTATTGACGGAATATTACTATTGACGGAATATTACTATTGACGGAATATTACTATTGACGGAATATCACTATTGACGGAATATCACTATTGACGGAATATCACTATTGACGGAATATTACTATTGACGGAATATTACTATTGACGTAATATTACTATTGACGGAATATTACTATTGACGGAATAACTATTGACGGAATATTACTATTGACGGAATATTACTATTGACGGAATATCACTATTGACGGAATATCACTATTGACGGAATATCACTATTGACGGAATATTACTATTGACGGAATATTACTATTGACGGAATATTACTATTGACGGAATATCACTATTGACGGAATATTACTATTGACGGAATATTACTATTGACGGAATATTACTATTGACGGAATATCACTATTGACGGAATATCACTATTGACGGAATATTACTATTGACGGAATATCACTATTGACGGAATATCACTATTGACGGAATATTACTATTGACGGAATATTACTATTGACGGAATATTACTATTGACGGAATATTACTATTGACGGAATATTACTATTGACGGAATATTACTATTGACGGAATATTACTATTGACGGAATATTACTATTGACGGAATATTACTATTGACGGAATATTACTATTGACGGAATATTACTATTGACGGAATATTACTATTGACGGAATATCACTATTGACGGAATATCACTATTGACGGAATATCACTATTGACGGAATATTACTATTGACGGAATATTACTATTGACGGAATATCACTATTGACGGAATATCACTATTGACGGAATATTACTATTGACGGAATATTACTATTGACGGAATATCACTATTGACGGAATATTACTATTGACGGAATATCACTATTGACGGAATATCACTATTGACGGAATATTACTATTGACGGAATATTACTATTGACGGAAGTTTTACTATTGACGGAATATTACTATTGACGGAATATCACTATTGACGGAATATTACTATTGACGGAATATTACTATTGACGGAATATTGACGGAATATTGACGGAATATTGACGGAATATTACTATTGACGGAATATTACTATTGACGGAATATCACTATTGACGGAATATTACTATTGACGGAATATCACTATTGACGGAATATCACTATTGACGGAATATTACTATTGACGGAATATTACTATTGACGGAATATTACTATTGACGGAATATCACTATTGACGGAATATTACTATTGACGGAATATTACTATTGACGGAATATTACTATTGACGGAATATTACTATTGACGGAATATTACTATTGACGGAATATTACTATTGACGGAAGTTTTACTATTGACGGAATATTACTATTGACGGAATATTACTATTGACGGAATATTACTATTGACGGAATATTACTATTGACGGAAGTTTTACTATTGACGGAAGTTTTACTATTGACGGAAGTTTTACTATTGACGGAATATTACTATTGACGGAATATTACTATTGACGGAATATTACTATTGACGGAATATTACTATTGACGGAATATCACTATTGACGGAATATTACTATTGACGGAATATTACTATTGACGGAATATTACTATTGACGGAATATTACTATTGACGGAATATCACTATTGACGGAATATTACTATTGACGGAATATCACTATTGACGGAATATTTGACGGAATATTACTATTGACGGAATATTACTATTGACGGAATATTACTATTGACGGAATATCACTATTGACGGAATATTACTATTGACGGAATATTACTATTGACGGAATATTACTATTGACGGAATATTACTATTGACGGAATATTACTATTGACGGAATATTACTATTGACGGAATATTACTATTGACGGAATATCACTATTGACGGAATATTACTATTGACGGAATATTACTATTGACGGAATATTACTATTGACGGAATATTACTATTGACGGAATATCACTATTGACGGAATATCACTATTGACGGAATATCACTATTGACGGAATATCACTATTGACGGAATATTACTATTGACGGAATATCACTATTGACGGAATATTACTATTGACGGAATATTACTATTGACGGAATATTACTATTGACGGAATTTTACTATTGACGGAATATTACTATTGACGGAATATCACTATTGACGGAATATCACTATTGACGGAATATTACTATTGACGGAATATTACTATTGACGGAATATTACTATTGACGGAATATTACTATTGACGGAATATCACTATTGACGGAATATTACTATTGACGGAATATTACTATTGACGGAATATTACTATTGACGGAATATCACTATTGACGGAATATCACTATTGACGGAATATTACTATTGACGGAATATTACTATTGACGGAATATTACTATTGACGGAATATTACTATTGACGGAATATCACTATTGACGGAATATTACTATTGACGGAATATTACTATTGACGGAATATTACTATTGACGGAATATTACTATTGACGGAATATCACTATTGACGGAATATCACTATTGACGGAATATCACTATTGACGGAATATTACTATTGACGGAATATTTCTATTGACGGAATATCACTATTGACGGAATATGACTATTGACGGAATATTACTATTGACGGAATATTACTATTGACGGAATATTACTATTGACGGAAGTTTTACTATTGACGGAATATTACTATTGACGGAATATTACTATTGACGGAAGTTTTACTATTGACGGAATATTACTATTGACGGAATATTACTATTGATGGAATATTACTATTGACGGAATATTACTATTGACGGAATATTACTATTGACGGAATATTACTATTGACGGAATATTACTATTGACGGAATATTACTATTGACTGAATATTACCATTGACGGAATATTACCATTGACGGAATATTACCATTGACGGAATATTACCATTGACGGAATATTACCATTGACGGAATATTACTATTGACGGAATATTACTATTGACGGAATATTACTATTGACGGAATATTACTATTGACGGAATATTACTATTGACGGAATATTACTATTGACGGAATATTACTATTGACGGAATATTGACGGAATATTAACGGAATATTACTATTGACGGAATATTACTATTGACGGAATATTACTATTGACGGAATATTACTATTGACGGAATATTACTATTGACGGAATATTACTATTGACGGAATATCACTATTGACGGAATATTACTATTGACGGAATATTACTATTGACGGAATATCACTATTGACGGAATATTACTATTGACGGAATATCACTATTGACGGAATATCACTATTGACGGAATATCACTATTGACGGAATATTACTATTGACGGAATATCACTATTGACGGAATATCACTATTGACGGAATATTACTATTGACGGAATATTACTATTGACGGAATATCACTATTGACGGAATATTACTATTGACGGAATATTACTATTGACGGAATATTACTATTGACGGAATATTACTAATGACGGAATATTACTATTGACGGAATATTACTATTGACGGAATATTACTATTGACGGAAGTTTTACTATTGACGGAATATTACTATTGACGGAATATTACTAT
This sequence comes from Lithodes maja, assembly GCA_037953745.1. NCBI lineage: Eukaryota > Metazoa > Arthropoda > Malacostraca > Decapoda > Lithodidae > Lithodes > Lithodes maja. Next base: position 55,734 of record JBAKBP010012558.1, on the reverse strand, counting down.
TGACGGAAGTTTTACTATTGACGGAATATTACTATTGACGGAATATTACTATTGACGGAATATTACTATTGACGGAATATTACTATTGACGGAATATTTCCATTGACGGAATATTACCATTGACGGAATATTACCATTGACGGAATATTGCTATTGACGGAATATTACTATTGACGGAATATTACTATTGACGGAATATTACTATTGACGGAATATTACTATTGACGGAATATTACTATTGACGGAATATTGACGGAATATTACTATTGACGGAATATTACTATTGACGGAATATTACTATTGACGGAATATTACTATTGACGGAATATTACTATTGACGGAATATTACTATTGACGGAAGTTTTACTATTGACGGAATATTACTATTGACGGAATATTACTATTGACGGAATATTACTATTGACGGAATATTACTATTGACGGAAGTTTTACTATTGACGGAATATTACTATTGACGGAATATTACTATTGACGGAATAGTACTATTGACGGAATAGTACTATTGACGGAATATTACTATTGACGGAATATTACTATTGACGGAATATTACTATTGACGGAATATTACTATTGACGGAATAGTACTATTGACGGAATAGTACTATTGACGGAATATTACTATTGACGGAATAGTACTATTGACGGAATAGTACTATTGACGGAATATTACTATTGACGGAATAGTACTATTGACGGAATAGTACTATTGACGGAATATTACTATTGACGGAATAGTACTATTGATGGAATAGTACTATTGACGGAATATTACTATTGACGGAATATCACTATTGACGGAATATCACTATTGCCGGAATATCACTATTGACGGAATATCACTATTGACGGAATATTACTATTGACGGAATATTACTATTGACGGAATATTACTATTGACGGAATATTACTATTGACGGAATATTACTATTGACGGAATATTACTATTGACGGAATATCACTATCCCCTCCAATATATATATATAGTAAAGGTGATTCTCATAATTAAGTTGGCCTAGGTCTGAGAAGGGAATGGTTCACCCGGTGCATTGTTATCGTGGGTTCTAAATCCCTCCATATATGTGTATATAATCAAGGTACTTCTCATCATTTCAGTTGGCCTCGGGTTATCATAAATGGATTCTTCACCAGAATATATTGGTAGGTTCTAATGTTTTTTGTGAAATATCATGTCATATAGTAAACATATACAATTCTCAAAAATAATATATTAAACATACACTTTTTTATGACATGTAAGGGGTTAAAAATAAGAATGACTTCACTGCTTGACTCACACTCTGGATCTCTCCTCCCTCCCTCCATCCCCCTCCGGTATATATATAGTCAAGGTGTTTCTCATCATTCAGTTGGCCTCGGACCGAGAAGGGAATGGTTCACCTAGGCGCATTGTTAGCGGAATCCCTCCATATATGTATTATATTCAAGGTACTTCTCATCATTGCAGTTGGCCTCGGGTTATCATAAATGGATTCTTTACCAGAATATATTGGTAGGTTCTAATGTTTTTTGTGAAATATCATGTCATATAGTAAACATATAAAATTCTCAAAAATAATATATTAAACATACACTTTTTTATGACATGTAAGGGGTTAAAAATAAGAATGACTTCACTGCTTGACTCACACTCTGGATCTCTCCTCCCTCCCTCCATCCCCCTCCGGTATATATATAGTCAAGGTGTTTCTCATCATTCAGTTGGCCTCGGACCGAGAAGGGAATGGTTCACCCAGGCGCATTGTTTGCGGAATCCCTCCATATATGTATTATATTCAAGGTACTTCTCATCATTTCAGTTGGCCTCGGGTTATCATAAATGGATTCTTCACCAGAATATATTGGTAGGTTCTAATGTTTTTTGTGAAATATCATGTCATATAGTAAACATATACAATTCTCAAAAATAATATATTAAACATACACTTTTTTATGACATGTAAGGGGTTAAAAATAAGAATGACTTCACTGCTTGACTCACACTCTGGATCTCTCCTCCCTCCCTCCATCCCCCTCCGGTATATATATAGTCAAGATGTTTCTCATCATTCAGTTGGCCTCGGACCGAGAAGGGAATGGTTCACCCAGGCGCATTGTTAGCGGAATCCCTCCATATATGTATTATATTCAAGGTACTTCTCATCATTTCAGTTGGCCTCGGGTTATCATAAATGGATTCTTCACCAGAATATATTGGTAGGTTCTAATGTTTTTTGTGAAATATCATGTCATATAGTAAACATATACAATTCTCAAAAATAATATATTAAACATACACTTTTTTGTGACATGTAAGGGGTTAAAAATAAGAATGACTTCACTGCTTGACTCACACTCTGGATCTCTCCTCCCTCCCTCCATCCCCCTCCGGTATATATATATATAGTCAAGGTGTTTCTCATCATTCAGTTGGCCTCGGACCGAGAAGGGAATGGTTCACCCAGGCGCATTGTTAGCGAAATCCCTCCATATATGTATTATATTCAAGGTACTTCTCATCATTGCAGTTGGCCTCACCAGAATATATTGGTAGGTTCTAATGTTTTTTATGAAATATCATGTCATATAGTAAACATATACAATTCTCAAAAATAATGAAACACACTTTTTATTTTATTTAGATTTGGGTGATACTTCAAATGATTCGCCCGATGATGATTCGCCCGATGATTATTCGCCCGATGATGATTCGCCCGATGATGATTCGCCCGATGATGATTCGCCCGATGATGATTCGCCCGATGATGATTCGCCCGATGATGATTCGCCCGATGAAGATTCGCCCGATGAAGATTCGCCCGATGATGATTCGCCCGATGAAGATTCGCCCGATCTATTCAATCCATCTTCAGAAGAGTCCGATGTTGAATTGCCCGATGTTGAATTGCCCGATCTATTCAATCCATCAACATATACATCCAGAAAAATGAAGTGCGATGAATTGCCCGATCTATGCGATCCGTTAACATATGAACACCCCGAAAGATCCAATAAAAGGAAGTGTGAGAATCATGGTCGACATGAGATCAAAAAAATGAAAAATGACATTGAAATAAATGTAGAATTACAGTGTGCAAACTGGGTTAAACGAAACTCAATTTCTATGGAAAGAGCTATCCAAATATTAGAGGACAAAATAATTGCCCGGGGTGAATCTGTGGATCAACTGTGTCTTGAGAGTTTACATTGCGCCACTAAATGCATTTTCAGAACAGAAAAGTATTTAAGTGATGAAGATGTAATCGATGGGCGGTATGAACTGGCCGACTATCTCTTGAACGATTTGTTGATTCCAGATATATATGAGCGATTCACAGAAGACAGTGCCAGTTTCCTACGTGACTTTAATGAGTTGAACAATGTAACATGTAGTGAAGAAGAAATAGTGGTAATTGATGCGGAATCAATTAAAACTCTATTAAAAGACAAACTAACCAAAGATAATATTACTCTATATATCATATTTATTATATTAAATATGATATTTCTACTCCTTAGAGTAAATTTCAGTGACCATGACCAGACATTTATTAAACAACAGAGCGTCCTATTGGAAGACATTGTTAAACACCAACTAGTACATGACCACTTTAGTTTTCGAAAGAGTTATGGGGATGTTATAAGTAATCTCAAAGAACAGGATAATGAGGATGGTGGGGTACATTCTATGTTTTATAATAGACTAGGACTAATTATAGAGCAGTTGGTGGACATGTTCGATACACAAGGTTTGGTTTCTAAACAATTGAAAAAAGGAAAACCGAATGAGGCCGTAAAACAAGTCCAGAGTGTACTGTGTCGTCTTAAGGAGACCATACGAACTAATACGAAGCCGGCTTTATATAACAGAATTGTAAAGATTGCCGACGCTGAACTTAACCACATCCTTTTCTTTGATACCACCCAAATATTTGACTATATTGAATATAGCTTAAAGTATGATTCCGAAAAATATATTTGGATTTGTATGTGTTACATGAAAGGATTGGATATATGGTTTCAGAAATATGCTCATATCCTAAGCGGAGACTCACTCGTGCAGTTTATAAACAATGTCCGTAATGTATTGAAACTTTTTAGGCGGTTTTGTGATGGGAAAAGTATAAATGGGAGTTTTATGTGGCCACCTAATAAAAATGACTGGCAATGTATCCCTAATATGTCGGTGAAGCCACGAATGAGGTATATAGAGATAAATGAAAATATTAATGGTGTCTAGTTCCCACTATGAAAAGCAGGAATAATACATGAAAGGATTGGATATATGGTTTCAGAAATATGCTCATATCCTAAGCGGAGACTCACTCGTACAGTTTATAAACAATGTCCGTAACGTATTGAAACTTTTTAGGCGGTTTTGTGATGGGAAAAGTATAAATGGGGGCGAAAACCTTTCAGTTTTATGTGGCCACCTAATAAAAATGACTGGCAATGTATCCCTAATATGTCAGTGAAGCCACAAATGAGTTATATAGAGATAAATGAAAATATTAATGGTGTCTAGTTCCCACTATGAAAAGCAGGAATAAATATCTGGATGGAAATACCCGAGCTACAGTCATGGATTGTAAAATTTACCAGTATCTGGGTTACTATTGATAATAAAACAAAGTCATATTCGTCGTCGGTTAGGAATATGTTAAATGATCGTGAACATATAGAAGCAAATACAGATTATTGTATTATTTGGGGGATAATATCTAAAAAATCAACATTAAGTACAAAGGATAAGATTGCAATACAGGAGCAGACGAAGGGTAGGATGTGGCAACCATTGGGTAAAAATACCAAAATATATTTTTGTGTGTATTCCAGATCGTCATAATTATGATGCTGCCGCCAAATTGAAAATAATAAGAATGTCGGATATTATAAAGGGCCATTCAGATATACGGGCGGTTGATACACCTTGGGATGGCACTGTCTATAATACGGTTACGGATTCGTCGGAAGATGAAAAATGGCATACTTGGAGTCCTATTGAGTAAGGATTGACATTCTTGGAAAAATTGTCGATATAAATATATATCTAGTGGATTACATTTGTATTTGAGATTCTACCTACACCCAACATGCAACCGCTTAAGACTATATATTCAAATACGCCTATGTTGCATGTTAATATGGAATGTCACAATGAAGAACTATTTATAAATTCAAAGTTATTGCCCCATAATGTATATTTAATATTTAGAGTGTTTTGGTGTATATATTTCTTATCCTTATGTATTTCAGAAGTTATACAATCTATATATAATTATAATCCATATTGGGTTATATATTTTACAAATTGGATGATTGTATTATCATTTATAGGAACCTTTTTTCAACTCTTAAAGAGTATGAGGGTGAATATAAATATTAAACTTGTATGGTTTTTTTCCAATGTAATTGAATGTCTCCATATATTTATAACGCTAATTTATTGGTGTCTGGTATATCCCTATTTCTTTAGTAAGCTGACATTACTTAATGTTAGTAAACATATCATTCCATGTGTATATACAATACTTAACAATATTGTGTCCAATATACCTAAACGCATATTCCACTTCTATCAAGCTATTATTGTATTGGCTATATATTTGACATTTTCTATTGTATATTATATTATGGGTGGTACGAATGGATATGGTCATAATAAATTTTATCCCTTACTTGACTGGTCCACACCTATCGACACTTTGGTCATATTTGCCGGTGTTATATTTATTATCATTCCAATTATACATTTAGGCCTATGTGGAATTCATGTATTAGTTAATAAATTATATATGTTGAAAACTAATTCCATAGTAAATAAATTATGTATGTTGAATATTAAATAAGGGAATAAGACACAAGAATCTAGGTATTATGAGTAAAGAATCCAATATTAATGATAATACCAATCATTTCATTATCATTCATTATCCCACTACAATATTTTCATGTCTGTTATATACATTAGGTGTATTTGCTTTTATTGTTATTATGTTACAAATATTAATACATGTGTTATATGTTGTAAGTAAATTACCAATTGAATACAATTCATTTATGTATTTACCTTTACGAGAACAAGTATTAACTATTTATAATCATAGTATCACTGTTAACCCTTTAGCGGGTAAACAAAAAACTGACCTTTAGCGGAATATTGTTTGGTCGCTTCGGGGATCTTGAACTGTACTACTCACCTCCGTCACGTGTATGTGCGGTATGTGTGTATATTATTTACAATACAATTTAGCCAGAAAACTAATTTCATTTCTAAACCTTGACTCATCCTCTTTGTAGTAATGTCAATGACGATGAATCCAGGAAAAGTTTCAACAGGGTTACTGTCTCTGTCTAGAAAGGCTCCGTCGATCGGACTTTTTCTTTGATATGCTATATTTCTTAAGTAAATTACCAATTGAATGTAATTAATTCATTGATTTGATTGCCCATAAATTATGTTTTACGACAAAGAAAGAGTAACCGATGATGAGGCTGACACTGAGGATGAGGCTGACACTGAGGATGAGGCTGACACTGAGGATGAGGCTGACACTGAGGATGAGGCTGACACTGAGGATGAGGCTGAAAAAGATACCGAGGATGACAAGCTACGTTATAAACCTATGAACACTAATAATGGAGTGGATACGGGTCAAATATTTGAAATTTTTAAAAATACACTTTCTTCAAAGGTGGGGTATAAGCTTTTCAATCAATTAAATGACTTATTTTTAGCCAATGATGCTTTTTATATGATCTCTAAAGCCAAACAGAAAGATATGAATACACTATTTTGCAATATTATCACAGAGTTAATGGATAATCACAGTGATCTTCTATTAAAGGGTATATCTGAAGATTTATCCGAAGTGTTTCAATCAATTCGTGGAGAGATACAGGACAGTCGTTCGAGCCTGTGTCAAATATTTATAAAAAACTTTAGCAAGGGTCACAGTGTGTCAGAGGAGATTGAAACCAATGAAAATTTATTTAAGGTGAGACAAATAACTTTTCATTTCTTCATATGTCCAATCATTACTACAATATGTTCATCCGACGACCCTATAGATATTTCAATTCAGGCCTCTTTGGGTATACAGATCATGACTGAAATCATTTTCATGTCTCTGGCCACCTTTCAGGTAAATGAGCTTAAATGTGATAATATTAATAAATACTGTTCAACTTATAGTCAAGATGTTCTCAAAAATATCGAGCATTATTTTATGGACACATATTTTAGAAAAAACCCAAACTTATACAATACAGATTTAACTAGGGATAAAATAATACACACCTACAATACCAATTTTAAAAGTATAAGTGAAGATGTGCATATAAAGAGTAAAACCATCAATTATCTTATGACTAAAGAAAGGTATAATAAGATTGAAGCCTTTATTAAACGTATAATAACCATGGAATATATGGGGTTTGTTACAGCTGGCGCATTTGTAATTATTTTTAAAATATTAAATAGGATTCTCAGAACTGGTAATGTTGTAAAGATATTAAAACAAAATCCCGAAATTACATCATCATATATTCGGGATTTTACTAACTCGTTGCCCTTAAATGGATATATAATCAGTACCGATAATCAGACTAATGATGAAGAAACCCTATCGAACATTATCAAACATGGAAAGATAAAGGATATTCAAGGGATAATTGATACCCATGAAGATGATACTGATAAGTTAAAACTGCTCATATTAGGTCTTTACGATGCGGCCGTCAACTTACTAACCGCGAGTAAGTATACTAAATTGAACGATTTTAAGGCCTCTTACGAACATGGTAAATATCACTCAAGAGATATTAATAAGTTTCTGGAAACAATGACGCTCTTGATAAGAAAGACGACGTGGGACTCGCCGAATTTTAGTAGTCGGGAAATTATTGAATTATGTTCACTCATGGGCCAACATGATTCGATGACTATACTGGGAGACATGTTTTTGGCAGAGACTGACCAATCGTCACACCGGATACCGACATTCGCTTTGTACAATGACAGCAGTAACACACACTCGGTTGTTTTTCCCATAGTTGTATCGGATCGAGATAAGGCCCAAAGAATATTAAATTGTCACATGAGCGAGCATAATACACACTCTAATAAATTCATAGCTGTAGTTGACAACATAGTCATTATAAACTTAGCTTTATTAAATGAGGAAACTAAACAATGGACAAACAATATTACAGACTACACCAAGGATTTTTGCCGAAGCGTTTTCAACCACGAGGAATTTTTAAACCTTATTCACGGACACGCACATTTAAATTAAACAAACCCCCCGGAGGAGATTTTCACAAAGACCTATTTCCGAACGCTACAACAAGGGTTGAAAATAAAAGATTCAGATTTACAAGATATACTATATTTCGTTGAAAATTATAAACATGTAATATATAGATACTCTAAAATAATAGTATTTATAAATACTATTTTTAAAGGGTTATCAAAATATCAAAACAAATCATTCGATATTGAAAAATATGATGAATATTCAGATACGCTAGGAATAATTGTATCTTTCGGATCTAGTTCCCATTTTCGAGATATAAAAAGCAAGTACTTGCATAGGGATATAAGTTTACAGTCCCGAAAACGGAAATTGTCGCCGGAAAATATACTGAATACAACCTTAACCAAACGTTTTCTCAGAAATAATATAGTGACACAGCAGTCGTCGTTACCCGAGGAGGATTTGCTCGCTAGATTTTAAAAAACGTAATGTCTAGAACCCATCTTTTTGATAAGTATATAAATGTGCTCGATACATTTGACTCGATTTTACCCCCCAAGTTGAAAGGAATTATAGTTAAACAATATAATCATTATAATGGGTGTATAGAGGTTGAACCATTCGGTTTTAAGGCTATAGTGGAAGAGGGAGAGATTTACAATTACCCTAATAATATCACCCAACAAAGACGACAGGTTAAATGTCCCGGGGCCAATGATACTCTTGTAAATAAATTTTCAGCTATTGATGGTGATTGGGTGGATGATTGTGCTCCCATGTTTAATATTCAAAAACAAAATTGTACAGGGAAAGATATATACATCACACTAGAGGAGGCATTTGGCGATAATTATCATTTATTGGGCTGCCACAATTATTATTCATATGTATTACAAAAGGACATCTTACGAGTTAACAATACAAATCCCGCCATTGGGACTAAAATGGAACCATTAAATTCTACCCAATCAGCGAATAAAGTTAGCTCAAATATACAAAAACAAGCGCTTAATATAATTGATATAGTAAATATGGAAAATGATTGGGTGTATATGAGAGGGGAGCGGGCCAGTCGACAAGATATACTCGATGTTTTTCGGAAATAATAGAGGTATTGTACTGCCAGTCTTAATGTTTTGTTTAACTTTTGTGGCTATAAACCATGCCGATGTGACTCCTCCTAATAAACAATCTTTAAATTCGATTAACGGTGGGGGGATGACTATTGATGCCGCAACACTTGACATTTTGAAGCAAATTATTCACAGTATAAATGGTCTAAATACCGGAGACTCAAAATTCGCTAGTGGGTGTCTATCGCTCATAACAATTTTAACCACTGTGCTTGTACTATTTAAGCTTTGGAAAAGGAAACGAGAGCTTACAACTACCGCCGGCAATGGATCCACCTGAAATCGGCTTTAAACATTCGGGATGGATACGATCACCCATGGGTGTCATCTTTAAAATATTTTCACAACAGTGCGACCATTTATTTTGCCCAGATGGAGAACCCTTTGATTTTTCCGAGGAAAAATCTATTTTGGATAATGATAATATAATAATGTTATATAACGATGTATATAATGGTATATATGACGAGGAGAAAAATAATTGTTTTTGTAAAATTAAATATAGAGAATCGCATATATACATGATTATTAGGTGTGCATATATTGAGTATACGGATATGTGCATGCGTCTGCATTTGAGTGTCTGTCTAACTCGTCACGCTTCTACCTTCCTAGATATTGCCGACATTATATGTAAGTCTGACAAGGTGAATAATGCACTTTGTAAAATCTTAGGTTACGATCTACATGGTATACCTATTGATGATATAGATATACAACATAGACAAAATAGAATTGATAGGTACAATTACTGGTATACCGACATATTCTTTAAACGTACATTGTTCTGTTTAACATGTAAGTACCCCCACGACGATAGATCGACCGCCGTTAAATGTTTCTGCGATAAAGTCATGGTGGACAATAGGGTGTGTGAGTGCTTGGCCCAAAAAAATATTGTATTCATATCCAAAGAGAGCCTAGAGCATTGTCAATTCAAATATATCGTGCTCCAATCAGCCAATGGTGGTTGCTTTATACAACTGAACCATCCTAATTGGAAATGGGTAATTAAGAAAAATAATGATTATAATAATTCCTTGTTATTTAATAATAACTATATAGATTTAACTATTTCAAATTCAAAGGGTAAGGTTAAAATGCATAGTATGTTTAGCGGTTTATTGGGTAAAAACTATAATGAGTCATATCCTAATTATATTTTTAATTTGCTAGATAATAATAATATAATGGAATTACTTAACAATATGGTATATAGCCCCCATGCCAAAACAAGACAAATTAGGTCGATCCCTAAATGGTATAAGAAAATGTCAAGGTAATATAAGGGTCAATATATTATTTGGCCGCTTTGTTATAACTACATCTGTGGTATGATTTTTGTTTTTACAATAAACTTTACTTAACCAGAAAACTCGGTTTGTTTCAACAACCTCTTGACTCGTCTTTGTAGCAAATCCAGGAAAGGTTTCTGGGCATCTATATCTAAGGGGTTATAATTATCCTATTGTTGGAAAATATAATGAAAGCTGCCAATCTGTTTATATCATTTAGAAAATATTCAAACCACCTTTGAATATGTTTATACGATTTTGTCAGTAAATATATATTAAGAATAATTTTATGGGATGCACTTCCCTGGGTGATCTTTAAAGTTTTCAACATTAAATTTCTTTCATCGGTACTGTCATTCTCCACCGTGAGTGATTGTAATGGGCGGGGCCCCGTATTCATGAACGGCCTAAACTGTGAGGCTTTATATACTAATAGTGTGTTATCGGGATCTTTAACTATTGAGTCGAATTTTGATGATCTTAGCTCCATCATATGAGATTCCAGTTGGACCACGAATACAATTTCATAGTTCATATCCAAGAAACTTTGTTTCTGTTTCATATTTATAATTTCAATATCCCGAAATAATTGACTTAGTTCCTCTGCTGATTTATCACCAAACTCATTTTGGGCCGCCAAATTAAGCACACAGCTCCTCACTAACTCATTTCCAATAAAAACTACCTCAAATTGATGTAATAAGTTTTCAGCTCTAACTAAATCATATAATTTATTAATAAAATATTTAGGATATTTTTGATAATATAAATATCCTATGTCCAAAGTGGGATATGTAGTCATATTAATCTTGGGAAATTCCTAAACACATATTTATGTGTGTATAGGTGAAGGGCCTGTGTCAAGAATTCGTTTTCGAACTGAGATGGATAAGAAGACCGATGGTATGACTACCCATTCGATCCGGTACTATAGGTATAAAAAGACGAGTCTACACTACAAAGAGGAGTCAAGATTGAAACAAAACGAGTTTTCCGGTTAAATCAATTTTATTATAAAAATAAAATATTACCACACCGTGCACACAGACAGGCTCTAAATAAAATATTTAAGAGATTAGGTTAGAGGTTAAAAATGCAAAGGTTAAGATTTGGACAGATTGAACCTACAACACGACCCACAAATATATCCGATCCAACTAGGATTCTTTCCATGCTCATGTGTATGGTATATCAACAAATTCTCAATTTTGCCGACACAGGCAAAACAATTCCACTTTTTCATATATTCAAACTACCTATACATAACATGCCTGATAATACAAATTTAAATATTTTGACTTGGAATTCATCACAGGGATTATATACCCCATGTGTTGATATATTTGCATCAAATGATATCCTGTACAATGATTTATTGAAAATGTAAAACATAGATAGATATATATATATAGTCTTTAGTACTCAGAATTTTTAGTACACTAAAATGGAACAGCACTATTGTCTCGAGGAGCTAGCAAAGGTATCACCCTATGAAAAAAATCCCCTAATAAGAGTTTTGAAGTATTTTTCAAGGGAACATGCTACTAAATTATCCAAAAAGGATAGACTCGATTTGATGAATATATGTTCACTAGCATATTATGAGACTATTCCCATATTAGATGCAAATATAAGCTTGGAATATCTGGCCCATAAGACAATTACACACGGTACAAAGAAACTAACCCTAGCAGATACAAGTAATATTAATATAGAACAAAATGGCTCGCCTTCAGAAAGTGCAAATACAATACCATTAACAAAAAAGGTACCACTGCATCCTTCAACATTATTGGGTGTTTATATAAACAAAATCAACCCGTAGCAATATGACAAGTTAACTGAGAGACCATACCACCCGCCTCGCTCAAATTAATAATCTTTTTATTCATATCTAAATAATCTTGCATTCCGATAATACCCGGGCTCTTTGACCATTGTAATTCATCAATCGTTTCCTTAGCGGCCATCTGATGAAGACTAGCTCCTTCAACTTTACCCACCGGAGCCGGACCGCAAATTATATTGTCATTGGATGATATACTAGCCGTAGTATAATCTGTCATTTTATTGGGGGGGACCCTGAGAAATAGTGTAAACGCTTGACCCCAATAAAGCACCTTATCCATCCTATAATTGTCCGTGTTTATATTAACCCCACTATTTTTCACACGAGGATGAATAATTTTGTTCATGAAGTGTTGTATTTTTGTACGCATATGTTCTTGACTTTTTACTAGAATATAATCTCCATTATGGTTTAGGGCCAAACTTCTGATAAGGTTGTCAGAAACACCATCACCTATACCAACAATAAATATTTGAGATTCTGGGTTCATGGATCGAGAAAAATTCGCCTTCACCTCCGTCGCATTTTCTACAAGGACGTCTGTAATTATCAACACCTTTTTAGGGGGATATGCGTTAAAAATACCACATGTAATAGCATCCTTATTATTGGTATCGCCCATGTCGGCATCTAAACCACAGATAAAATCTTGAGCCAATTCAATATTATCGGAATTGACCTTCTGAGATTGTGGAAATAAGAACTTGTATTCATTACCAAAAGCAAATATATTAAACCTCTCACATACATTGTCATTTAGCGTATTCAACCACTGCATGGCACACTTCCTCGCCATCTTAATTTTACATTTAGCCATACTCCCTGAACAATCAACTACGAGTTGCATTTCACTTGGTTCCTGAGCTAATAGGTCGAGTACACCAGTAATCATAATTACATCGTCCTTCAGGTGGAAATTGTCGGCTCGGGTATTTCCCATCTCATAGAAAGCTTGCATCCACTTCACCACATTTTCCATCTTTGCCGCTACATGAACCATACCATCCAGCCCCCTCTGATGACTAATTAGTTGTGATTTGACGATTGTTTGCAATGATAATTTATAATTATTCTCGTTTGAGTAACAATCAAATCCAATTTTGGATACGTGAGTATCAGGTTTTTTGTATCCAATGACACTATTTGGAAGTACAAAATTAGTCCCCCCGTTTGAATTGAGGAACAATATCTGTAACATTTTAAATTGGATTATAATTGTTGTCCGAGGAGGTATATTCCCTAAATTGATATCCAATATGTGTTCGTGGTCGTTAGTTTGTTTCACTATAATACCCTTCTCACCTCGTTGAATAGCTTCATTAAATTTCACCTCCGCCTTTGTTTTCTCGAGACATTGTCCGATAATCTTGCGAGATTTATCTATGGTCGCCTCAAAGCTATATATATAGCAATCATAACCCACTGGGATTTTATAACACGCGTGAATTACATAGCTGGTATTATTCTTGTAAGTTTGACAAGTATAAATGTTAGCTACTGATCCCACTATGGTCACGACAGGTTGGTTGTCCATAAGGGATAAAGGAGATACTTGCAACATGTTCAATAGTGTACTTTTTCGCGGCTGGTTGACTGGCTATATATAACCCACTGGGCTTGGAACCAACTGGTGTTTTTGGTATTATATTGATGATATATATAGACGGACCAGCACTGTCTCTGTTAACAAAAAAAATTACAAGTGTGGGGTAAGATTCTCTTGGACCCCGCTGACTCCGAAAAATGTTTTACCCGCTAAAACTAATAGAAGTTCCCTATTCGAACAGGTTCAATATTGGATATACTATGAATCGACCGTTATTGGGCCCTTGTCTATAAAATCTATTGGCATAGTCCAAGCCGGACGCCCTAAAATACAGTCCGGAGAATGCCCCCTTCGCACAAGTGTCTGGTGAGATTTCCTTACCCAAAAGAAGATGTGTACCGTATCTATGGATGGCAATAAATGGTTGATCAAAAAACCAAGTTATACTAGGTAGTATTTTATTATTAAAATTGATAGGGGTGGCACTTATATGGGTGGATACACCCACAATATTAACCTTATTAAAAACAATTACACTAAAATTACTTAAAGGGGTTGTATTCTCCAATATGTGATTGTATACTAACATGCAGCCGTCCTCCCTTTTAGGATCAATGTGATAGGTCTTGTTAACAAAATTACCCACCACATTTGTATAATAGGTTAGAGTGAATCCGGTTATATCCTGAACGTCATCGTCTCTCCATCGCTTGGTTTTGAGAATGGCATAAATCTCCGAGGGATTGTTTATATTTATAACCTGGGTAAAACGTAATGCGTGCTTGTCATTTCTAGATAGTAGCTGACCATCGCGAATTCGAATATCGGGATAGGGAAGAGGATACTTAGCGCGGGGTATTATTATGGGGAATTTATCATAGTATTCGTAATTTACAAATATCGCTCGAGGAAAAACCACGTAATGTAAAGGAAAGCGGATAATTTTTATTAGGATGGCGTCTTTGAAACATATGAGGGGCGATATCATATTGTAGATACTTCTCTTATAAATAATAGTAGCATTATATATAATGAAAATATCATTAAGAATAATTTGAATAGTATATGGACGTCCGGGAAATAATAGTGTTTCAAATAGGTCTGATTCCACAATGGTATAATTTACGCGAGAGGAAAGTGTGTGATTAACGGATAGAATGATTTTATCCTCCGCAGATAATATGAACGTAAGAGATTGGGGAATTTCACAGGAAGATTTTTTCTCTTCCAGTTCGAGATAGAGACTGCCATTCTCTAGAAAGGAAATGTCCGATATTATTCTGGTGAAACGTATTACCCCCCCCGCCGTCGTCACCGTGGACAATGGTATGGCGAGGCTGGCCATTGTTGCCATTATCACCACCCCTATGGCGGCCACGGTGGCAATAAACACAACCCCACCCACCAATAAGAAACGATAACAATTCATGACAAATCTTCAAATTTATCTGAGATGGACTGTAATATGGAAACTGAGTTGTTGGGAAACTTACTAGCCTCTCTATATATTTCTATAAGTTCATCCCTAGTCGAGTGTCGATGTATGGGATCAAAGTAGTGTACATACTCTAGGAATCCCATAAGAATATATTTTATTTTTACAGTATCTATTGGTAGACTATGTTGTATGAAGTGTAATTCGTTTAATTTTGGAATGGTTATTCTGTCATCGGGTTTTCGGTTGAATTGGATAATGTCGACATATTTCTGTATACCGGTGGTCCTCTCCACCCCCACCAAATAGTAATGACCCAATTCTGTGTTTGGGTTATTCAGACTGGTTTGTAAGGAGTCGTAGTAAACCCGCTCGCCGTTCTTCTCTCTCGATATTAGGGAGCGCATTGGATAGGCCTTTAATGTCTGATTCTCTAGTGAACCATTGGTTATCTCGATAAAGTATTGCGAGGTCATGTCTATAAACACATCCGCGACAAATGCTATCCAACGCTTGCCCATACACACTTGATGGGTTTTTAACCGATATCGCGCCCCCGTGGGATACTGTAGGACAGTCATACTATTAACAAAATTAGGGAACCATCTGTGATCCAAATCTCTATTATCGAACCATGCCAGCAGGATAGTGCCGACGTCGCTACCCTGTAAAAAGAAATCGTTCGATATAAGATCATCTCGGGATTTAGAGGGGGTGAAGGTTTGCCTGTTTGAGGCACTATATATGACCACATTAGAAAAGGTTGTAGTCTCGGTGGGTAATTGTGTATACCGTTTGGTGAGGGTGTAATCGCATAGAGTATCTGATGAAAAGTGGGGGATTGTTTGACCCTGAAGCTCCTCCTGGGTGATATTATCCGGGAAGCGATAAATGATAAGAGTCTCCCTTTTCTTATTCTTAAAGGACACATTTGCTCCTTGGACCAATATCGATGTGTCATTTACGCGAGTGACATTGTAACTTATTAAGTGTTTACCATTCCATTTTACCATACAAAAATTGACATCATTGATATCGTCTGGAAACACACCAGAGAACAAAGACTTTGAACAAGTATGGGGTGGGTCAATTCTGTGGCCAATGACCGACAAACCATATGTTAATGACAAACCAATATATGGGTTTTCTAAAAACCACTCTAGACTAGGGGGTATAGATGGTCTGGTGGTGGGCGTCGGCGTGTCCCCGACACCAATGGCCGTGTCGGTCAGCAGGATGTACACCCTCTCAGATCTTTTCTCTTGGAGATATTCCGTCAATGATACATTAAGGACTGTCGTGTGGGGGTTGTGACATTCCAAAGATTTTTTCAGAGAAAATACCTGTTCGTTAACGATAGACATGGATGGTTCGTCGTAGAATATGACCCACCCCATATCCTCTAAATCATGGTCAATCACTGTCGTTGACCGAATTAAGGCATAGATTTCTGAGGGGTTGGGGAAGTTCCTCAAGATTTGTATCTCACCGGACATGACATCACTTTCATGATAAGTGAATACATTTTTCTTCGTATTATAGGAGACCCGTTTGAGTATGGCCCCTTTTGTGATGAGTTTCAGGGGTTCATCGTTTAGGGGTGACATGGGCATGATTTGGGAAAATTACTAGAGTATTCTCCTTCTTCAAAAATATTGTTAGGTATCTGTAAATGAGATTGCGGAAATAGTTGAGCTCGGAGGAGTATACAATCTGTCAGGCATAGTAAAGGTTCAAAACTATACACTTGATTTTTATATCGAATTTTATTTTTATATATCAAATCATTCGTAGCCTTGTTAAACATTTCGATCCCGTAGTTTATATTCGGAGATATGACTTGGACGTTATTGAGGGGAATTGGATGTTTAAAAGTGTCCACCTGTGTTTCATGTTGCAACAATAAACGTTTTTCCACTATATCGTATATATTTATAATTATCCCCACTTTCTCTTTATAGGTTTTAATGCGACCATTAATATACAAATGACCATTATGAAATATGATGGAATCAATATGTATGGTATTATTATTATTATTATTATTTGGTCGAATCGACTTTATGTAATAATAATAACCCGAAACAGCATGATTATGATAATTATTAGGATATATAATATGATAAACATTACTCCTTATATCTAAATTTATAAAAATAATTTATATATTTTTTTTTTTTTCGGGTTTGATATCGGCTATTGTGTGGTAATTTTGGTTGGTTTTTAGTAACAAGTCATAAATATCGTCCGAAGTTTTTATTTTTTTCTTCACCAAATTGTAAATTTGTAATGCACAGGTTGTCATATTGTTATGTTTAACCTCTACATTTCTTATTATTGTGTTCATAAGTTCGCGGAACTGTGGATGGTCCGACGAATGTGAATAGCGGTGATCTTCGTTCATGTTGAGTGTGTTCAACCCGAGATGCTTGGAGTGATGTAGGAGAAATAAACTAAAATCCATATATCTCTCCTTTTATTATACAATACAAAAAATATATTCATTACAGGCTGGGGCACGAGGGCGCATATCTGGTGGTATCTTTAAAACATCTAACCAAGGTATATATTAAATATTCTTGTATCGTATTATTTAAAGAGGTAAAAGTATTGTATAGTGCATTATTGATCAAGTATTTTAAGAATGTATTATTCTTACATCTATCGAGAGTTTGGATCTCGGACGATAACAAGGCCAGATAATTCTCGGAGGTTTTCAGTTTGGTTGATGCTAAAGCCATGTGGGTGTGAAAACTCTGTAGGTATTCATCTTCCGTTGGCACTTTAAGGGGCTGTTGTAATGTGGTATTTATCTCGGTTAAAATTGATAGCGATTTTAATACCATGGTCATTTTTATAGGCTCATAAACTGAAGAATATACGGTATTTAACATACGATATTGTCCAATTAGACATTTAACGTAACTCGGATAACTATCGTCATTCTTATATTCATCTAAATAGTCTACCAAAACAGAATCTGAAGCCAGGTACCGTTTTAAGAGCGGGAATGCAATGGCAATTTCGTCGAGATGATTATTTATCATGGAAGTCCACATTTTAGACAATTTAACAGTGCCATCCATGCCATGACACATTTGTTTAGTTAGTATAGCGGGCAAATCGTGATCAAATTTATAATTCTTTAAGATATCAATTATTGAAAAAAGTTTATTGATATCAATAGTTTCGGATATTATTAACTTTATGATATGGGCTACATTTTTGTGCGATTTAGTTAATTCTAATAAATCATGTGTTGTACCTATATATGTCTTGGTATAATTATTACACAATTGAGATTCTAAGCTTTTCAACTTTGAATTATACTCCAAGGAGGACATTGTATTTATGGTTATATTTTCAAATTATATTTATGGAGGTGTGAGTAATACGGTTCTATAAATAGGTAAACCTTAGAGTTTTTCACCCTATAATGGGGTTAATGGTGTATTTTATCGGTTTCCTACATATAGGACATTGATCGAGGGCCACGGTACATGTACGACAGGTCACCATATGGGTACATGGGAGTAATACAATCCCTATTTTAGCATCCATACAAATCCGACATTCGATACCTACCTCTGCTGTCTTTGCTTCCCCCTTTTGATTTTCCCTCTGCCATTCCTCTTCATTTTTCTCTTGTACCGACTCCATAATTTGTTCCACCGCCTTGTTTTGTTGTTCCCATTCTTCTTCTTCTATTTCACACCGTTCTATGGCCCGTAAACAGCTAGATACGCTGCTAAAGGGCGTCCCGGTCTGTTCTAACCTATGTCTGAGGGTTTGACGAATAATTGGCTCGGGAAAACCTAAGTATAAATGGACATAACGCACACAATCTAGGGACATTATGTGACGCATGTCGAGTATGAGCATGCTGTACAGAACGCCCAGTCAGGCCCCACTCTCGCTAGGATCGTCAGGGCAGGAACTTTGGCTGTAGTCTGTGTAGAGTTTCCTAACTCAGTTTATGTGAACCGTTGTACTATAAGTATTATCATTATGTATTTTGTTTTCTTCTAAGTCAACGAGTTCTATTTTATATCATTAGATATAAGTATTGTGTGTGGGACTTGTATGTAATGATGAGAGGAGGGATATTACGTGGCGTGGGGTCGGTGAGTGCGCCACGCGGGCCGGTAGGCCTAATTCCCTCCTCCCTTCCTCCCTTTCAGCGCGTGGGAAGTTCTTTGTCAATCCCAGATTGAGAGAATATGACGTCATGATTGCCAGTGGGCGGTCCTTAAGTAGTTTGAGATATGCCGCTAGAGGGCCGAGTATAAAAAGAGAGGTTTTTGCCACCATGCTTCAGAACTCATCAGGCAAAGCGACCTCTCATATCCCTTGCAACTATCCATATTCTTCCGACTGATGTGAACTTTCTCTACTCTCTGAACAGCCTACCTTCTTCTCTTCTCGTCCCTGTTTATAACCTCAATGACCCCTTTGGTGCAGATTTAGTCAGCCAAAGTATTATCGCTTGAGTTCTCACGAGATAAGTGCCTGTTAGATAGCCTATTTTTGGAAGGGTTAACTAGAATAGGATTGATTGATGTTTGTTGCACTCGTATATGCATTTCCCTGTGTGCGATTATTCATGTTCCTGTTTTCTGCTGGTTTAGGTAATGCTAGACTGGGATAGGGTTCCTCGAGTTGTGATTTCCTATGAGTGCTAGGTTGGTTGAACCAGCACAATTGCAACGGAGACGTGGGAAGCCTAGGGGGTCTTTTTGATTGTGTACCGTGGGAGTTTAGCACTGTGTTGCGAGTGAGGGCTTTTGCCTGTGCCACCCAACACTGTGCTATCTCAATTGCTTGACTTTGAGAGGATCGCCAGGAGAGAACCAGATACTAGTGATCTGGATCTCTCAAGAGAGCATCCCGTCAATTACCGTAATTTGGCCGCACAGTCTTAAGGACCTCGCTAGGCTACGAGCCGCTTGCTCAGCCATTGTCTCTTAACCTTAGATATCCCAGCTAGACTTTGCTCGACCAGCAGATACAGCATAGTATTGAAGCTTCTCCTTATGTATATTATTGTTTAAGCACTATTGATTTCATGTGTGGCACGCTTAGCTACTTCAGAGATTAGTGGCCCACGAGCACAATCTTAGTAGGCTATTGCCAGTGCATTGTCGGAGTACTTCTTCTTAATGTTTGCCATATCCTATTGCTTATTCTTATAATTCTTCTTATGTCAATTTAAAGCCTTTAATTACCAGTGAGTTATTCATTAAATTGCTGTTCAAAATCCGATACTTACTTCTTATGAGTATTCGAGAAGCATCTAACTTATCAGAAGATTCCTTGCTTGATGCTCGAGGACTATTTGTTTAACGTAACGTAATAGTGCCGATATCCGAAGTAGAGGGTGGAGGACTTCTTAAGTTCTTAGTTCAAGGGTGGATTACTTCGGCTTCGGCCAACACTATTCTTTAGTGTTGTAGTACTTTCTTCTTTGTTTGATTGTTGACCAGACTAGATAACTCCCGTCTTGTTATTAGTCTGTTGTGTGAAACGCTAGTACCGAGTTCTTGTATACCCCGTTATAGCAGATAGAACTCTGGAGGGTAGTGGCGTTTTTTGTTCGGCTGGCAGTACTCTGGGGTTGGGATCGTGTGTTTCCGTTGTGGCAGCGAGCCATACTCGAGTCCTGTGTAAGAGCCCTAGTGTACCGAGTGCCCGGTTCGTAACAAATGGCGACCTTGCTTAGGATTTTTGTGAACAGTATAATTTTTTTTTGCAGAGTTGTACAACATTTGTTTGTTGGTACTTTAGCGTACATATTGAAGAATATTTTTTTTTTTGTAAGGCAATTAGGAGAGCATTTAAGAGACTCCAGTTAATTTAGTAATTAGTGCTTACATAAGGGAGTTTAACACTTTTGTCTCGAGAATTTTTTGTGAACTTCAGTATGTCGTGCCCTAGTATTGACGAGGAGCGAGAGATGCTATTTGAGGAGGTGCCGTTAGTAACTAGTGAGGAGGATGCTAGACTTTTTGTGAGTAAGCAGTACCACGTGACGGAGGAGAGGCTGACTGGGGTGAATGTTTATGGCTTGCACCTGATAGCCAAGGTTTTGGGTCTATCCAATGTAGGAGGGATGTCCAAGGGGGAGCTGATTTCCTGGGTGTTGCGTGGGCGACATGGGGTTTCGGAGGAGAGGGCGTTTGGGGGGGTTCCTCCCCAGATCCCCTCTCACTCGACTCCCACAGTGCCGTCCACTCAGTTACCGGAGGTTAGCACTCTCCCACAGAGGGATGAGCATTGGAAGATTGGAGTGCCCTCGGGCGGTGCGTATGGTGGTTCCCCAGTTCTTGCCCCCCCTCCTTCAGTAGTGGCAGCTCCCTCTTCCGGCCTGTCTCCTGAGATGATATTTAAACTCGAGCTTGCTAAAATGGAGAATGAGGCTAGGAAGCAGGAGAATGAGACTAGGAGGCATGAGATTGAGG
Source organism: Lithodes maja (assembly GCA_037953745.1). Taxonomy (NCBI): domain Eukaryota; kingdom Metazoa; phylum Arthropoda; class Malacostraca; order Decapoda; family Lithodidae; genus Lithodes; species Lithodes maja. The sequence continues at coordinate 33,742 of JBAKBP010012558.1, read as the reverse complement.
CTGAGTCTAGGAGGCAGGAGAATGAGACTAGGAAGCATGAGATTGAGGTTAGGAGGCAGGAGGATGAGACCAGGAGGCACGAGGCTGAGCTTAGGTACGACTCAGAGAAATATTGTGCTCAAATAGATTTAGATAAGACTCGTGCAGAGTCGACAGGGATTCGGATGGGCCGTGAGGGCCAAGTAAGAGAACAGTCCTTGTCCCACTTAGTCAAGTTGGTGCCGGCATTTAGTGAAACTGAAGTCACAGAATTTTTTAATCGTTTTGAGAAAAAGTGTAGGGAGCATAATTGGCCTGAAGAGAAGTGGGCAGCTCTGGTCTCCTCAAGACTTACGGGTAAGGGTCTGAAGGCTTATGATGCACTGCCTTTAGAGTCTTGCATTGACTACCCAGTATTGAAGAGAGCTGTCCTACGGGCATACGAGTTGCAACCAGAAACATATCGATTGAAGTTTCGGGGTGTTACGAAGACTAGGGAGGCGACCTTTCTTGAACATGCCCGGGACTTAAAAGATGCACTTGCTAACTGGACACGTTCTGAGAAAGCTGAGACGGCCGAACAGTTGACTGAGCTGTTTCTGCTCGAGCAGTTTTATAAGTGTACTGGTGCAGATATGACTTTAACTATTAAAGAAAAGAACCCTAAAACTCTACAGGAGGCAGCTGAGATGGCTGACCTCCGGCTATCATTAATTCGTGGGTGCGGGTCTGCCCAGCGTAGTGAGGCAGGTAACAAGGGGCGTGACACCCCACCCCCCCGAGTTAGTGATATACATTATGCAAACAAGTACAAGAGCTATGATACCAAGACTGACCACAAGACTAACACCGTCCCATTTAAGAAGGGGCCGGGCCATTCCCAGTACCAAGGGAAGCCCAGAGGGGAGTTGGAGTGTTATCTTTGTCATGAAAAGGGGCACTTTGCAAGAGTCTGTCCTAGCAAACCACCTACAGCAGCTGTGTCTTTGGCCTGCAACATTGGTGTGTCTCCGAAGTCTTCTGAGTTTGCCCGGGGCAGTTCGTCAGAGGCTGAGGCACAGCCAATGCAGAAACACCTGAGAGGCTCGAACCCTGCTCAGGATGTTTTTTGCGACCATAGAGGACGGGGTTGCGTGATGTGGGCGGGGCGCAAGCATGGAGTAGAGGTCTTGCGTGATACAGGTGCTTCCCAGACTCTGATGAACAATTTGACTGGCTACCCTATAAATGCGGCTCGGGTGGTAGTGGTGCAGGGTATTAATGCAACTCGGTCATACCCGCTGGTGCGGTTGGAGTTGGAGGTGGATGGTGTGGCACGTGAATTGGATGTTGGGATTGTGGAGAAACTGCCAGTGGAGGGCGTCGACCTTCTTCTCGGCAACGACTTTGCAATGCCCGCTTCTGAGGTTCTACCCTTAGTCGTTGCCGAGAGGCCGGCCGACGTGAGTGGGGGAGAACAAGAGTGTGTCGAGCGGTGCCAGGCACAACCCATGGCGTGTGCTGTCACCCGAGCTCGGGCAGATAAAGTGTCACAGCCTAGTCCTCCGTCTTCAGACCAGCAGAGGAACGATCAACAGGAGGAGGCTAAAGCTGGAGTTGGTTTTAAGAGTTTTGACTCGGCGGCTCTCCTGGGTGATTTAGTATTGGCACCTATGTTGGAGTCTGGAGAGGCCCCAGGACCTGTCACAGTTAGTGAGGAGGTAGGGCCGGAAGAGACTCCGGGGCAGCAACGTTGCACACGGAGAGAAAAAAGGGTTGCTCAGTTTGATATTGGGGAAGGACTTGGGTTGCTTCGGAAGCATCTAGACAGGTTGGTTCCCTCAGATATTTGTAAACTGCAGTTGGAGGATCCGGAAGTTCAGAAGTGTGGTAATGGTGCTGTCGAGATTAAACACGAGGACGGGGAAGCATGTCATGTGAACCTGTTGGAGGAGTTTGTGAGGCAACCACCTGAGCAGCCTACTGTCCCTGCGTTGGTCTGCCGCGGCCAAGGTGGAGAAGGAGAGGGGGGCAGTAGGGCACAGGTGGAGGAGAGTAGGGATTGTCATGTCTCGGCGAAGCAGTGGGCGGGGGACACGAGTCTGGTGGCTGTGGAAGCGCTAGAGCACCTGTCTGAGCAGCAGTGTGCAGCACTCCAGCACCAGCTCGGTTCATACCCCACTGGTCGTGCCGAGCCCCTGAGTCTCACAACTCGGGCGGTGCGAGATGTTCCGCAGGCAGGTCATGTGACTGTTAAAAGACCGTTAGCCTCGTTGTTTCGGTGGTTTAAGGTGGGCGACGAGGCCTTGGCATGGTTGCCAGGTCAGGGTCGACCCATGGCTGCCAAGGGTGGTGGTCAAAAGGAGGACATTGAGCAGATTGGTAGGGTCGGCTGTGGTATCGCAGTGCCCGGTCGTCACATAGCCTCCCAATGCTGCTCTAGTCTAATGCAACAGCCCTACCACAGACCGACTGTATCTGGCCATGTCGCTAAAAGCGGTGATGCTGCGCAGGCAGATGTCGTCACAAGGAATGTGGGGGTGCGCATGTACGGTATCGGCGGGGAAGCCTTAGCTATAATGAACTGTGGGAGTGACTGCACGGGTGGTACTGATTGTCCCTCTCATGACCTGGCTGTTCTAGGGACGAAGGTGGAGAAGGAGGGAGACTACAGGTTAGAAGCTGCGGTCTCGGCTGGGTTGTGGGAGGGCACTAGGCATGTTGTTCGTGGAGACAGTGCAAGGCAGTTATTTACTAGGCTATGGCAGTACTTTCGCATGTTTGTTGCTTCTCCAGGCCTGAGGTACGGGGTAGAATCCGACATGCAGGCTGGAGATAGTGCAAGGCTCAGTTTAATTCCCTGCCGTATAAATCCTGCTCGACAGCCTATGGTGCAAGCAGAGCTGGATTACGTGTGGACGAAGGATCTGAGGGATAAGGAATGTCGTGAGTGGTCGTTGCTTGTAACTTTGTCCGAGCGTGCTAAAGAGGTAGGTGGTTTTGTTGTGGACGGGAGTACCTACCAGTGCAATGTTGTGCCTGACGGACTTAAGAATGCACCAGCAACGTGTCAGAGCCTGATGAATGAAAGTGAAAAGGACGATGATGCGCTGGGGCATTTCGAGATCTATGTTCCAGCCTATGGTCCGGTCGGTGTAGTTTACCCAGATCATTACCCTCTCAAGATCTTGGACCCGTTTCACAATCGGAATATGAGGCTGACCAGGTGGTCACTAAGGTTATTGGTATATAACCTGGACATAAGCCATATTGCCGGTTGTGACAACGAGGTTGCATGTGGTCGTTCAGGGGTATATGATCCTGGGTAAATTGACACACGGGTAGCCTCCTGCTTTGGTTTGAGTAGTATTTTGCGCTTGGTGCTTGTTGGCTCGCGGTTGTAGCCCAGCGTATTGGGTCGTAAAGCAGGATTGTTGAGCGTTTGGTATAGAAGAAAATAGGCTGCCCTTATAGTGCAGCCGGAAAAAACATATTAAAATATAAAAATCATATAAAAACTCTTTCTTTTTGATGAAGATAATTGTATAAGTTTGTCATAGCCTATAAGGTTTGAGTAGTCCACGAACTATCAAACGGCTGAGCTGCTGTAAGCTCGCTCTGGGAGCATGATATTGTGTCTTTTACTATTGTTGGGAGGAGTTATGAAATGTGAATTTTTTTTTATAAGATGTGTTTTAGTGATAAACTCAGCGTTGTTTTAGTGCCATGCGGTCGCTGGGTGTGAGGGGTTTGATGGGGTTCTGTATATCAGATTTTAGCTCAGGGTTGAGCAAGTAAAATCTTGGGGGAGGTGTGACGCATGTCGAGTATGAGCATGCTGTACAGAACGCCCAGTCAGGCCCCACTCTCGCTAGGATCGTCAGGGCAGGAACTTTGGCTGTAGTCTGTGTAGAGTTTCCTAACTCAGTTTATGTGAACCGTTGTACTATAAGTATTATCATTATGTATTTTGTTTTCTTCTAAGTCAACGAGTTCTATTTTATATCATTAGATATAAGTATTGTGTGTGGGACTTGTATGTAATGATGAGAGGAGGGATATTACGTGGCGTGGGGTCGGTGAGTGCGCCACGCGGGCCGGTAGGCCTAATTCCCTCCTCCCTTCCTCCCTTTCAGCGCGTGGGAAGTTCTTTGTCAATCCCAGATTGAGAGAATATGACGTCATGATTGCCAGTGGGCGGTCCTTAAGTAGTTTGAGATATGCCGCTAGAGGGCCGAGTATAAAAAGAGAGGTTTTTGCCACCATGCTTCAGAACTCATCAGGCAAAGCGACCTCTCATATCCCTTGCAACTATCCATATTCTTCCGACTGATGTGAACTTTCTCTACTCTCTGAACAGCCTATCTTCTTCTCTTCTCGTCCCTGTTTAACCTCCATGACCCCCCCCTTTGGTGCAGATTTAGTCAGCCAAAGTATTATCGCTTGAGTTCTCACGAGATAAGTGCCTGTTAGATAGCCTATTTTGGAAGGGTCAACTAGAATAGGATTGATTGATGTTTGTTGCACTCGTATATGTATTTCCCTGTGTACTATTATTCATGTTCCTGTTTTCTGCTGGTTTAGGTAATGCTAGACTGGGATAGGGTTCCTCGAGTTGTGATTTCCTATGAGTGCTAGGTTGGTTGAACCAGCACAATTGCAACGGAGACGTGGGAAGCCTAGGGGGTCTTTTTGATTGTGTACCGTGGGAGTTTAGCACTGTGTTGCGAGTGAGGGCTTTTGCCTGTGCCACCCAACACTGTGCTATCTCATTTGCTTGACTTTGAGAGGATCGCCAGGAGAGAACCAGATACTAGTGATCTGGATCTCTCAAGAGAGCATCCCGTCAATTACCGTAATTTGGCCGCACAGTCTTAAGGACCTCGCTAGGCTACGAGCCGCTTGCTCAGCCATTGTCTCTTAACCTTAGATATCCCAGCTAGACTTTGCTCGACCAGCAGATACAGTATAGTATTGAAGCTTCTCCTTATGTATATTATTGTTTAAGCACTATTGATTTCATGTGTGGCACGCTTAGCTACTTCAGAGATTAGTGGCCCACGAGCACAATCTTAGTAGGCTATTGCCAGTGCATTGTCGGAGTACTTCTTCTTAATGTTTGCCATATCCTATTGCTTATTCTTATAATTCTTCTTATGTCAATTTAAAGCCTTTAATTACCAGTGAGTTATTCATTAAATTGCTGTTCAAAATCCGATACTTACTTCTTACGAGTATTCGAGAAGCATCTAACTTATCAGAAGATTCCTTGCTTGATGCTCGAGGACTATTGTTTAACGTAACGTAATAGTGCCGATCCGAAGTAGAGGGTGGAGGACTTCTTAAGTTCTTAGTTCAAGGGTGGATTACTTCGGCTTCGGCCAACACTATTCTTTAGTGTTGTAGTACTTTCTTCTTTGTTTGATTGTTGACCAGACTAGATAACTCCCGTCTTGTTATTAGTCTGTTGTGTGAAACGCTAGTACCGAGTTCTTGTATACCCCGTTATAGCAGATAGAACTCTGGAGGGTAGTGGCGTTTTTTGTTCGGCTGGCAGTACTCTGGGGTTGGGATCGTGTGTTTCCGTTGTGGCAGCGAGCCATACTCGAGTCCTGTGTAAGAGCCCTAGTGTACCCGAGTGCCCGGTCGTAACACAGAGAAGATGGAATGTCTGACAATAAGAATAAGGGAATGTCTGACAATAAGAATAAGGGAATGTCAGACTATCAAAATATGGGAATGTCTGACAATAAGAATAAGGGAATGTCTGACAATAAGAGTAAGGGAATGTCTGACAATAAGAGTAAGGGAATGTCTGACAATAAGAATAAGGGAATGTCTGACAATAAGAATAAGGGAATGTCTGACAATAAGAATAAGGGAAGCAGGGAAGGCACCGCTAGAATTAAAGGGAAGGCAATGAACAGAGATGATTATAGCATGCCAGACAAAGCTTGCCTGACCTTCCTCATCAATAGCGGACAATACAGTATACACAGCCTTATAGAGATAACAGTTAATGGCAGGAGGAGCGGCTAGAGATGGCACAAATGTAAGACAAGAAGATAAACAAGAAGATAAAGAAAGGGAATAAGAAGAAAAGCACGAGAGGAAGGAAGAACAAAATAATAAGGCAGGACACTAGGTGGAGAAAATGGATAAAAGCAAAGCAAATTATAATAAAGGAGAAAAACGAAGAATATGAAGATGAAGGAAAATAAATAGATGGATAAGAAGCAGAAAAACAAAGTGAAAGAAGAAGATGACAATAATTAAGGAGGATAAATAGATGGAGAAGAAGGAGAAAAACAAAGAGGATAAATATGACAATATAGAAGGATAAATATATGGAGAAGATGGCGAGAGGGAGGAAGAAGATGATACTAAAAGAGGATCAATACATGGAGAAGAAGGCGAAACACAAAGACGAAGAATATGAAGCCATTGTTTGCAAGGCCTTCGCCTTGAACAGAGACCAACACAGTACCACTGGAGCCCTGGAGATAACAGTTAATGGTGGCATACGAGGCAACAGCTGCATAAGGCGTAAGACAACAACAATAGAACGATGAGAAGAGGACGAAGTAAATATCAGTATTGATAACTGTTAGGCCAGGGTTTTTACCGGGTTTATATTGGAGTTTGGTAGGTTCTACTTAACTGGAAAAGTCAAAATCATACAACACATGCACAGAAGGAGTAAAGGGTAACATATAACACTGTGTACATGTTATTAACAACTTTATTTACTGACTCACTAAGTAGAACAATAACGCTTAATTATACGTGAACAATGGTTATATATATATATATTAGCCTAGCACAGTCGAGGATCCTCATCGGAACTAGGAATATACTTCTTATTCTCTCTCTCTTATTAGGCACTGTACATATTAATTCACTGTTGTAAGATTATACTTTGTGGTATTCGCTCTTAATACTTTATCTCATCTTTTGTCACGATGAAGATTCATACACATAGGTTCAATTAGTAAATCTCAGGTTGTCACTCATATCATAGAACAAGGGAACGGATATTATATATATATATATATCTCACGGTTATGAAAATAATCAGTCTAAATTATGGACTCTATTTTCCTAAGGGTTCACCTGGTCAAACTGGTGTGGAGATTAACAGAGTCTAAGTTGGGGGACTCTATTTTCCTAAGGGTTCACCTGGTCAAACTGGTGTGGAGATTAACAGAGTCTAAGTTGGGGACTCTATTTTCCTAAGGATTCACTTGGTCGCACTGGTGTGAAATAAACATAATCTAACTTGGGGACTCTGCCTTACTAACTATTTCACCTTGTTGCACTGGTGTGAAATAAACAGAATCTAACTTGGGGACTCTGCCTTACTAACTATTTCACCTTGTTGCACTGGTGTGAAATAAACAGAATCTAACTTGGGGACTCTGCCTTACTAACTATTTCACCTTGTTGCACTGGTGTGAAATAAACAGAATCTAACTTGGGGACTCTGCCTTACTAACTATTTCACCTTGTTGCACTGGTGTGAAATAAACAGAATCTAACTTGGGGACTCTGCCTTACTAACTATTTCACCTTGTTGCACTGGTGTGAAATAAACAGAATCTAACTTGGGGACTCTGCCTTACTAACTATTTCACCTTGTTGCACTGGTGTGAAATAAACAGAATCTAACTTGGGGACTCTGCCTTACTAACTATTTCACCTTGTTGCACTGGTGTATGAGTGAGAATAATTTTCAATAAACACTCCTAATATAACTCTTGAAGATTGGAGTGACGAGCGTAGTTTGGGTAGAAATGAGGTAGTTGAAGTCTGGTCATCTAGTTTCCGTTGAACCGTTTAGGTGGTCCTGTCGTGTGGATGGGGTAGTTTGGGATACAGATGGATTAGCTGGTTTTGGGTCTTAAATGATAGTTCTTTGATGTCATGACATTGGGCACTTTCATCGGACTAACGCGAGCGAGAGCTAGGACATGTCCTGGGCTACTATTACTCGTCTATCCTGACCGTTATACTAATCGTTGATGAAGTTCCGTTTCGGTACTCTTGACTTGGGGTCTTAAATACAATGTCTCTAGTGTCATGACATGTGTACGACATAACCAGGCAGAGAGGAGAAAATAATGGGTGGTAGGGGAGGGGAGGAGGGGGGGGGGGGGCATTAGAGAGGGCCATTACGTGAGGGGAGACGTGTGGCAACTAAGTAAGCAGGAAGTAGTGGAAGAGGGAGGAATAAGATAGCTTGCAGGGAATGGGAAGAGAAGCTTATGAGGCTTTGGGCACCGAAATGGAAAATAAGGAACACGAAAACAAAAACAAATAAGAAGGTGACAACTATGAAACAGACATAAGAATAAGGGAAGCAGAGAAAGCATAGGTACAAAGAAAGGGAAGGCGATGAGGAGAAAATATGGTATGTCTGACAAATAAGAATAAGGGAATATCAGACAAATATGAATATGGGAAGAAGATATAGGCACTGGTAGAATGAAAGGGAAGACGATGCTGAGAGAAGATATAGCATGCCAGACAAAGCTTGCCAGACCTTCCTCATGAATAGCGGACAATACAGTATACGCAGCCTTATAGAGATAACAGTTAATGGCAGGAGGAGCGGCGAGAGATGGCGCAAATGTTAGGCGAGAAGATGAACGAACAGATAAGGAAAGGCAATGAGAAGAAGAAGAAGACGACGAGAGGGAGGAAGGAGAAGATGATAATAAGGAAGGATAAATAGAGGGAGAAGAAGAACTAAAAAAGGAAGAAGATGATAATAAGGGAGGAAAAATAGAGGGAGACAATAATAGAAAACCAAAGAGGATTTTCGTGTCATTTAGGTGTTGATTGTTTTCCTGACCAGCGACAACGAACCTGCCATTTAAGAGCGCCGGGACATTTTTCTATCGGAAAAGGTACACATTTATTTTGAAGGAAGGTTTTAGGAGGTATTTTTTTATGATTGATGGAGGTCTATGAAGGAAACTAAAAACAAATTATATAAATAATTATATATAAGTGGGAAAATAAACACGCCCATCTTCCCTTAATGGCGGGATATATTACACACAGTTGTTAACCCCTTCTGTGACGGTTACGTTCTTTTTATTTGATTATAGCAACTATTAGTTGATAATATTCAGATTAGGAAGGACGTCTTCCCATTAAAAGGCTAGACTATCTCAACTAGTCTTTTTAGCTACCATATATAATTCCTAAGCTTCATAATAGTGTCCAAATGTAGAAATGATAAAATAAAAACAAAAGGACGTCGTCGGTACAGAAGGGGTTAATTAAGTGAATTTGGTTAAATTAATTCCTTCAGTAATCTCCGTATGAGGAACTGTATTAATATATTGTATATTAAAATCAAGATTGGAAGGACATTGATTATTGAGTAATGAAAAAGATAATTTGGAAAACCAAAAATAGAACCATATAAATAATTGATCATTTATTCACCTCCACCTATTTCAGAGGATATTACTATACCTTCCTCCCAATAGGTAGTCCAGAAATAGAACCATATAAATAATTGATCATTTATTCACCTCCACCTATTTCAGAGGATATTACTATACCTTCCTCCCAATAGGTAGTCCAGAAATCCTGAACCCTAGATAAATTTGCAATACCTTCTTTAGTTTCACGTTTATAGTTTTGTGTGTATTTTTTTCCCATGGGCATTTTACCAGATCGGCGATGGTGCAAGCAAAGTTGAATACAGGTGCGATCACTTTTAAATATATTTTGACCCTAACAATTTAATATAATAATTATAGATAAGACATTAGAGATACCAAATACACAACAGTAAATACCGGTATATACTGTATCTGGCACCCGATTTTTGGCGAGTAGAAATGAAATGAAGTGATACAAAATCCGTTAACTATTTGCCATTCAGTTCACTTTTACTAGCATGTAATCCGGTATCAGGTACGATACCAGTTCTTTTCTATCGAAGAATCTTCAAACTCTCATCTGCAGCAAAAAAAAAAAAATATCATTAAATAATATTAACATGGTCAAAGAAAATCGAAACTTATCGCGCTTATTCTTTCTTCAAATTTACCTGCGATCTCGCCCTTCTAGTAATATGTCTGTAAAACAAAATACCATATCTCAGAAACTAAAAAGGTTACTCTGAGTCTGAAGAGTTCATGGATTTCTACACTACATTTCCAGTTAGATACAGCTATTATCATGTATGGGAACATTGTGGAACATTGTATAGATGTTTCAGAAACATTGTACGCATTTTGTTGTCATTCTTTTCAATTTTACTCACCAAGAATCTCGGGAACAGTTCACATTAAATTTATAATCTTGTGCTAATTACCTGTATATTTGTAAAGCAAAACAAAACAGATTCTAACATTATATCTAAGTCAAAATGAGGTTGAAATTCGCCACCCGTATTTTCACTAAACCGCTGATTCAGGTTTGAAAGTAGGCAGGAACGGGAAAGGCTTATAAAGTGTGGGTCCAAGAACGATAAACTGCTAAGGTATCAAGACAAAAGGGTGAACAGTATGTGAAAGCAGATGAAATAAAATTAACGAGGAGGTTAGTATGATTTGTAAGTTTGTGGAAAGCAACTCGAGGGAAGTGAATTCCAAAGATTAGTAGTTGTAGGGATAAATTAATTTTGATAAGCAGAAGTTCTGCATTGTGGAGGAGAAAGTGTAAATTCATGGCCACTCTCAGCTGCCCTAGTTCTACGGGGAAAGATGTGGAGAGGCGGCACAATTGAAGCAAGTTCCTCGGAACAATTATTGCTGTGAAAATATCTGTAGAATAATGCAAGGGATGCAACGTTTCTTCTTATGGATAATGTAGGAAGGTCCTGTGTGATTGCAGGGTTATTGATTAATCTAATAGCTTTATTTTGAATTTTGTCGAACTGCCTCAATGCAACCACTCCACTTCCACTCCACAGAGTGAACAGTAATCCATCTGAAAACGCACATGACTGTTATATATTACGGCCAACTGCTCGTCAGTGAAGAATTCTCGAACTATGTACAGGAGTCCCAGTTTTTTAGAGGCATTCTTAGCAATGCTTCTAACATACTGTGTCCAGCTCAAGTTAGTAGTTAATGTTACACCGAGAATGTCAATACTAGGGGAAGTGGGAATATTTACATCATTACAAATATATGGGAGTCAGTGAGATTCTGTCGGTTAGAAAATTGAATGTACTTGGTTTTCTGTGCATTAAAGGAAACTAGATTATTTTGTCCACATTCATTAATTCTAGAAAGGTCCTGGTTCAGAGAAATTGCAGTGTTTATTTTTGAATTTATAAGATCGGGTTGGGTGAAAGAATTGGTAAATGTGAAGGAACTGTGGAGTGTTGAGTCATCTGCGTAGGAATGTATTGGATTATGAGTGGTAGATATGAGATCATTGGTATGAATGAGGAACAGAGTTGGGGCCAAAACTGATCCCTGGGGAACACCAGCATTTATTGAGTGAAATTGAGAATAAAGGCCATCTACCATTACACATATGTTTCTGTTATGAAGATAAGAAGAAATTAGTGGAACTAATGATGCAAGGCCGTAGTGTGACATCTTCGACAATAAGGATTGATGCCAGACTCTATCAAGTGCCTTTGATATATCAAGTGCTATTGTGTGTGTTTCACCATGTTGGTCTGTAGCTTGGTTGATTTGATGCGTAAGAAGGCAAAGAATGTCTGCAGTTGATCGACATCGTCTAAAACCATATTGCCTATCACTGATTAATTTATTATTCTCAAGATGCTTAATTATGTGATTATTTAATATAATTTCAAAGACTTTACCAAGAGTGGAAGTTATAGCTATTGGTCTGTAGTTTGATGGATCTGAAGAGGCACCTTTTTTAGGAACTGGATGGATGTTTGCTTCTTTCCAGGGTACTGGGAAGCATGAGGTATGAGTACACAGACGGAAAATGTTTGCCAATACAGGAGCGAGCACCAAGGAGCAATTCTTAAGTACTATTGGAGGAATCTCATCTGGACCAGGAGCCTTATCTACTGAGAGATTCTGCAAAATAGTTTTGACATGTCTGGTGTGGATCTTAAGTGAGGGAATTTCAGGCGAATTAAAATTAAGTACAGGGACATCTTGATTTATTTCATCTAAGGTTGAGTTGGTAGAGAAAATATCCGCTAGACACAAACGCCTGGGATTACAATATGAGGAAGAAACTAAAGAATGTATGGAGACAAAAGGAAAGGAGGAAATAAGTTATGAGAAGTAGGAGTAATAGTGAGACTACACTATGAGAACAAATATAAGTGAAAGAGAGAGCATGAGTATCCATACGATGATATTGTACATTGGAACCTAGGAGAGTATTTTCATGACAGGTCGGTTGCCTATGGGGTAATATAGTGAAGCCAAGTGCAGCACAATTTCCATCTCATCCCAATAATATTTTCCCGTAGCCACATCGGGATTTAAACCCGGGTCTTTAAGATTACTAGTCCAACAGCAATACCACTCCACCACACTCTTACACTATGAGTAATTGTGACAGTGTTGGGCTATGGAGATATGAGGAGTATGAGTGATAGTGTAGGACCAGGGAGATATGAGGAGTATGAGTGATAGTGTAGGACCAGGGAGATATGAGGGGTATGAGTGATAGTGTAGGACCAGGGAGATATGAGGAGTATGAGTGATAGTGTAGGACCAGGGAGATATGAGGAGTATGAGTGATAGTGTAGGACCAAGGAGATATGAGGGGTATGAGTGATTGTGTAGGACCAGGGAGATATGAGTGATAGTGTAGGACCAGGGAGATATGAGGGGTATGAGTGATAGTGTAGGACCAGGGAGATATGAGGAGTATGAGTGATAATACAGCAGCACCTAGGAATATGAGGAGGAAGTGGAGGAGTAAGTACGACATATCTCTCACTACACGCAAGTAATGACCATACCAGTGAGAGAGAGAGATAGTGTTACAAGGAGTTACAAGTAATAGTTAGTATCTCAGAGACCTTGCGGTCCATTCCGAGGAGATACTTGAAGTGGAAGGAGAGAGACTGTTCAGTGCACTACACTCTAACAGAGTGTGCAAAATACTATCTACTCATTTCTTGAACTGCTCTACTGAAGAACTATTTACAACTTCGGAGGGAAGTTTGTTCCAGGTAGAACAGATCTTATATGTGAAAAGTGTCCACAGATACTAGTGCTGAAACTTTTCAATTCTAATTTCCAGCCATTGTTGCGTGTTGTATTCATATTGAGGCTAATTATTTTTGCAATAATAAACATTGTTAAACCCAATAAGTATATTAAAATCTTTAATGAGCTGACCTCGTAGTCTGCGGGTCTCCGGGAAGAGATCAAGAGCCCACAACCGGTCCTCATAGCTCATTCTTTTAAGCGATGGAATAAGTTTTGTAGCACTAGCTTGTACTCTATCCAGTCGCTCTATATCTTTCCTGAGTGCTGGAGACCAGAATTGAACAGAATACTCCAAGAGTATTAGAGTGAGGACTATTTCCTTATTTGTATACTTAAATTGCCTCTTAATATAGCCCAATATTTTTGTTAGCTTTCGTCTCTACTTCAATGCTGGGAAAACTTTAGGTAACTGCTAATCAAAACACCCAAATCCTTTTCCAAGTCAGTCACCTCCAGAGGCATTCCCAATAGTGAATAGTCTGAATTGGGATTTGCTTGGCCGATATGCATCACCTTGCACTTTTCTAAGTTTAGAGGCATGTGCCATGTCTCCGACCATTCACCCAGTCTGTTGAGGTCCATCCTGAGTTGTTCAACCCCTTTGGGGTCTTTCACATTCATTCCAAGCTTTATGTCATCTGCAAACTTGGAGATCAGACTCAACAGACCAATATCGATGTCATTGATATATATGATAAACAGAAGTGGGCCAAGGACAGATCCCTGTGGAACTCCAGAAGTGACTGAAGTTCACTCAAAAGAAACACCATTGATTACCACTCGTTGCTGTCTACCTGTTAGCCAACTTTCTATCCAATTTGTGACCTCTGTATTGATACCTAGCACACTCACTTTTGACATTAGCCTGCAACGAGGCACTTTGTCAAAAGATTTTTGAAAATCTAAGTAAAGGATGTCTATGGCTCTACTTATGTCGTACTCACTCAGCATTTCATGGAAACATTCCAGCAAATTGGTAAGACATGATCGGTGTCGCCTGAATCCATGTTGGGAATCTGTAATTAAACTGTGGGTTTCTAGGTAGTCAACTATCTTGTCTACTAGTATCCCTTCTAAGAGTTTTACTATGATAGAAGTCAAGCTAATTGGCCGATAATTCTTGGGACACTCGTGATCCCCTTTCTTAAAGATTGTGGTCACATTGTCCAGTTTCCAGTCTTCAAGGACTTCTCCATTTTCTAGTGATTTATTGAAGATGTCTGCTAAGAAAGGTGCGATTTCATCTCGCACTTCACGTACAACTCGAGGAAGAAAGCCATCTGGTCTGGATGACTTGAACCTATTTAACTAATCTCTTCTTGTTTCTACATCCTCTGGGGTACATCTGATTTTTCTAAGAACTTCACCCTCATGCACTAATTCTGGACTTCGCATGTCACTGATATTTTCCCTTGTGAATAGTGAGGCAAAATAGTCGTTTAGGGATTTAGCTATATCAGTGTCAGAAGTTTGAATGGCGTCCTGCTGTTCACATAGCTGAAGAACTCTTTAGGACTCTCTTTGCAGAGGGCTGGAACCCAAAGTTGTGCATTCTGCTTTGCTTCCTTTATAAGATATTTTATTCCTCTACACATATTTTTGAAGGAATCTAAATCACTTTGGTCTTGATTTCTTTTGGCCTTTCTGTATACAGAGAGAGAGAGAGAGAGAGAGAGAGAGAGAGAGAGAGAGAGAGAGAGAGAGAGAGAGAGAGAGAGAGAAAGAGAGAGAGAGAGAGAAATAGAGAGAAACAGCGAGAAAGAGAGAGAGCGAGCCAGACAGACGGAGAGAGAAAGAGAGAGAGATCGTGAATTTATAGATGAGTAGGACAGATCCAGACAGAGAGCAGAACATTTATGGGTGGCAGGGGAGGGGAGGAGGGGGGGGGGGGGCAATGGAGAGGGCCATTAAGTGAGGGGAGATGTGTGGAAAGAGGGAGGAATGAGATATCTTGCCGGGAATGGGAAGAGAAGCTTATGAGGCTTCAGAAACTGAAATTGGAAAACAGAGAAAAAGGAAAACAAAAACAAGTAAGGTGACAACTATGAAAGAAAGACAAGAATAAGGAAAGAAGAGAAGGAGCTGGTAGAATGAAAACGAAGACGATGAGGAGAGAAGATGGAATGTCAGACAATTAGAATAAGGGAATGTTTGACAATAAGAATAAGGGAATGTCTGACAATAAGCAAAAAGTAATGTCTGACAATAAGAATAAGGTAATGTCTGACAATAAGAATAAGGTAATGTCTGACAAAAAGAATAAGGGAATGTCTGACAATAAGAATAAAGGAATGTCTGACAATAAGAATAAAGTAATGTCTGACAATAAGAATAAGGTAATGTTTGACAATAAGAATAAGGGAATGTTTGACAATAAGAATTAGGTAATGTCTGACCATAAGAATAAGGTAATGTCTGACCATAAGAATAAGGGAATGTCTGACAATAAGAATAAGGGAATGTCTGACAATATGAATAAGGTAATGTCTGACAATAAGAATAAAGTAATGTCTTACAATAAGAATAAGGGAATGTCTGACAATAAGAATAAGGTAATGTCTGACATAAGAATAGGGTAATGTCTTACAATAAGAATAAGGGAATGTCTGACAATAAGAATAAGGGAATGTCTGACAATAGAATAAGGGAATGTCTGACAATAAGAATAAGGGAATGTCTGACAATAAGAATAGGGTAATGTCTGACAATAAGAATAAGGGAATGTCTAACAATAGGAATAAGGGAATGTCTGACAATAGGAATAAGGTAATGTCTGACAATAGGAATAAGGGAATGTCAGAATAAGAGAAGCAGAGAAGGCACTGGCAGAATGAAAGGGAAGGCGATGAGCAGAGAAGATGGCATGTCAGACAAAGCTTGCCAGACCTTCCTCATGAATAGCGGACAATACAGTATACACAGCCTTATAGAGATAACAGTTAATGGCAGGAGGAGCGGCGAGAGCTGGCACAAATGTAAGGCAAGAAGATAAACAAGAAGATAAAGAAAGGGAATAAGAAGAAAAGCACGAGAGGAAGGAAGAACAAAATAATAAGGCAGGACACTAGATGGAGAAAATGGATAAAAGCAAAGATGATGATAATAAAGGAGGATACATAGATGGAGAAAAAAGAGAAAAACGAAGAATATGAAGATGAAGGAAAATAAATAATGGATAAGAAGGAGAAAAACAAAGTGGAAGAAGAAGATGACAATAATGAAGGAGGATAAATTGATGGAGCAGAAGGAGAAATACAAAAGGGACAAATATGACAATATAGAAGGATACATACTGTATATGGAGAAGAGGACGAGAGGGAGGAAGAAGATGATACTAAAGGAGGATCAATACATGGAGAAGAAGGAGAAACACAAAGACGAAGAAGATGAAGCCATTGTTTGCAAGGCCTTCGCCTTGAACAGAGAACAACACAGTACCACTGGAGCCCTGGAGATAACAGTTAATGGTGGGATACGAGGTGGCAACAGCTGGATCAGGCGTAAGACAACAACAATAGAACGATGAGAAGAGGACGAAGTAAATACTATCAGTATTGATAACTGTTAGGTCAGAGTTTTTACCGGGTTTATATTGGAGTTTGGTAGGTTCTACTTAACTGGAAAAGTCAAAATCATACAACACATGCACAAAAGGAGTAAAGGGTAACATACAACACTGCGTACATCTTATTAACAACTTTATTTACTAACTCACTAAGTAGAACAATAACGCTTAATTATACGTGAACAATGGTTATAAATATATATCACCCTAGCACAGTCGAGGATCCTCAACGGAACTAGGAATATACTTCTTATTCTCTCTCTCTTATTAGGCACTGTACACCTTAATTCACTGTTGTAAGATATACTTTGTGTTATTCGCTCTTAACACTCTATCTCATCTTTTGTCACGATGAAGATTCATATACATAGGCTCAATTAGTAAATCTCAGGTTGTCACTCATATCATAGAACAAGGGAACGGATAATATATACAGTATATCTCACGGTTATGAAAATAATCAGAATCTAAATTGTGGACTATTTTCCTAAGGGTTCACCTGGTCGAACTGGTGTGGAGATTAACAGAGTCTAAGTTGGGGACTCTATTTTCCTAAGGGTTCACCTGGTCAAACTGGTGTGGAGATTAACAGAGTCTAAGTTGGGGACTCTATTTTCCTAAGGATTCACTTGGTCGCACTGGTGTGAAATAAACAGAATCTAACTTGGGGACTCTGCCTTACTAACTATTTCACCTTGTTGCACTGGTGTGAAATAAACAGAATCTAACTTGGGGACTCTGCCTTACTAACTATTTCACCTTGTTGCACTGGTGTGAAATAAACAGAATCTAACTTGGGGACTCTGCCTTACTAACTATTTCACCTTGTTGCACTGGTGTGAAATAAACAGAATCTAACTTGGGGACTCTGCCTTACTAACTATTTCACCTTGTTGCACTGGTGTGAAATAAACAGAATCTAACTTGGGGACTCTGCCTTACTAACTATTTCACCTTGTTGCACTGGTGTATGAGTGAGAATAATTTTCAATAAACACTCCTAATATAACTCTTGAAGATTGGAGTGACGAGCGTAGTTTGGGTAGAAATGAGGTAGTTGAAGTCTGGTCATCTAGTTTCCGTTGAACCGTTTAGGTGGTCCTGTCGTGTGGATGGGGTAGCTTGGGATACAGATAGATTAGCTGGTTTTGGGTCTTAAATGATAGTTCCTTGATGTCATGACATTGGGCATCTTCATCGGACTAATGCGAGCGAGAGCTAGGACATGTCCTGGGCTACTATTACTTGTCTATCCTGACCGTTATGCTAATCGTTGATGAAGTTCCGTTTCGGTACTCTTGACTTAGGGTCTTAAATACAATGTCTCTAGTGTAATGACACAGCGACAAGGTATCGGGCTAACGCGAGGAGATAGTAAGATCATGAACTTACTAATTTCACTCGATCTGCCACTGAACGTTATAAGAGGTTCAAAGAACTCAGGGGCGGTGTTTAGACTTTTTATTGTAAGTGTCCTCGACCATGGCGTCGGACAGATACAATATGGACTTCTATTTGTAGAGTGCCATTATTAAGACGGTATCTCACAAAGCCCAAACTATTTGAATGACCTTTACCATTGCATGTATGTTTCTATAGTTTTAGAGTGAGGTTTTGGCAAAAGAAGTAAGGTGGGGATATGTCCTACAGTTATGCTTCTAATACCAAAGGTGCAGCCTATTAGGGATCTTATTATTAAGCACTATACCATGGCATGTGATAATATTATTTCCTCAATAGGTAAAATAACTCTTCAGACCTCGAAAGATATTCACCATGGCTTCAATCGATCCTTGAATGGGACGGTAATTTTAGGGTTCGATTGCTAACATGTTAGTTAAATCAAGCCCTATAATTGCTTGTCTTATCCAGGTTTCAGTCGGGGTAGTGACGACTTCGGCTGAGATGTCTCAGGTCAGGTGTGCGGAGGTCAGAAGGTCATAAGTACAGGGGGGCGTATTCAGGGGGACTTAGGACTCCCGAGGAGTTTGCGGGCAGGTGAGTAGACCTCTTCGTGGAAGAACGGCGTAACTGCTCCTTGTTAGTGCGTCCATGTTGGTCCTTGTGCCTCTGACTGTACACTATTTTCTTTTTTGTGGCCTCGTGGTGCTTGTGGGCAACTGGAATAGTTTTGCCTGGCGTTGTTGGTAGATCAGGTTATATTGTGGCAATTCAGGCGTCTCGTTTGGTAAGGTGTAGTGGTGCACAGCTAGGATTTGGGCGGCTGTGTGTTGTGGGCTTTGTTAGGGTTTTACTGTATTCACATGGTTTTGATACCGCGTTAGTGTTCCGTAATTGAGGTGAGTTTTCTTTTTTGGTGTGGGTATTCTGTGCCTGGTTTGTGTTGCTGTTTTCCTTTGTTACGGCTTGGTGGAGTTTTGGTATCCTGGGCATCTTCGTTATCTTGGTCTTGGTATGTCTCTCCTTCGTCTTGGTTATTTCTCGTTTAGTTTCTCCATCATCCATCTTGTTTCGTTTTCGTTGGTGATGTTGCCTTCTGGTGTTGGTTAGATTAGTTTCCCCTCCTTCGGTTTCTTTCCTCTTTCCTGGGTGAGTTGGTACGGTGGTGATTCTTAACTTGGGTATTTTAATAACAATGATATATTTTAACAACAATACTACTACTACTACTACTTCTAATAATTATAATAAATATCATTAGTATTATTGGTAGTTGTAGTATTATTATTGTTAGCAAGTTTGGATATGCAATGGCCATTTCCAGCAAATAAATATCATATAATATACTGTTGTTCCGAGAATCTGTTCAGTACTAATTGAGGTGGCAAAGCATAACTTTTATTGATACACTGTCATAAGCTTCTCAGGGTTGGGCAGGAACATTTGCTAAATATTTAAGAAAAAAAGAACACAGCGAAATCACTTCTGTCAACCTCAATCTCATCCCCCCTCCCCCCCAAAAAAAAACAAAAATATATATATATATATATATATAAATACAAAATAATAAATAAGTGAAGTAACAAGAACAACATTACTTTTGCCAAACATCAAACCCACAACAGAAAGAGAAAAAACAAAACACAAAAAATAACAAGAACAACACACTAGTTGATACGCCTTTGTCTTCCATGCAAACAGAAACAGACAGATTATTGACTGGGAGTAAAATCAGGAGCAAACACATATACACATTAAGGGGGAATGGGCGTATTCACCTGCTTACTTATTTATAGTTATATTATGTATTTAGTTTCCTCCCTAGACCTCCATCAAGCTTTAAAAACAAAACAAGATCCCCAATTAACCCCTTCTGTACGGGCGACGTCTTGTTTACTATATTCTGGCTACTACTAGACGATTTTAGTCAGTTTAAAAAAAGGGCCTCCAGCTATTAACAGGCTTCGAACTATCTCGCTCAACCATTTTACTACCACAGATCCTTCGCAAACTTCACAAACTCGTCTAAATATAGCTTGAATAAACTTACAAAGACGTCGCCGGTACATAAGGGGTTAAGATGAATTTCTACATTTTCCAATAGAAAAATGTCCGTCCTATATTACTGGCTTGCGATAAATCAACACCTAAATTGCTCGAAAGGTTATCTTAATTTTGAGAAAGAAATGGGGTGAAATGTCTTAACATTACCAAACTAATGGGGCGAATGTCGTAAACTCAGCAAACTAACAAAGCTATACATGAGGGAGAAGGGGGTCCAGAAAACTCTATAATCCCCCCCCCCCCCCTTAACAAAGCTGTAATATACGGAGAGGAAAACTCGGCAAGATAGGATGTGAAAACAGGCAAAATCGGAGAGGAAAATGCGGACCTCTAAAACCTGGGAAAATGAAAAGGAAAACTAAAAACAAGACTTACGAAAAGACAAACAAGGAAAATAGATTGCATGGCGACAGCAATATCTGAGAGAATAAAGTAGATACATGGAGAGAGGAGAGAGAGAGGGATTCCAGTTTCTCCTGATACTTTTCTCCATGAAAAATATGACTTGAAGTGAGATTACTCTGCCTTCCTTAATTCTCTGGCCTGGTTTCTTCTACCTCTCTCAAGCACCTGGCGCGAGCGCACGAGCACACACGCACGCACACACACACTGGGGTCCAGTGGTTTAAGGCGCTGTCTCGCGCTGACCGCAAGGGCCAGGGTGAGGGTTCGAATCCATCGGAATCTTATAGATTTTTTCGCCCATAGCGACGGAGAGAATTGTATCGTGGTTCCTTCCTAACCAAGCTGCTATCAGCCTGTGTTAGCTTACACATCTTCTCACCAATACAAATTGCATATGCGTATGTACTTGGTGAGAAGCCAGGCACCTCACGGTCGCCAAAGGTCGCATGTGACCTCGTAGTTAAGGTAGAATAAGTATTGTATTGTACCTAGGTTTAAGTAAAACTCTGTAGTTTGTCAGCCTCTACAATGAACAATAAAAACCGACAATTAATATTATTATACACAGGGTATTACTAACCCAGACTGATTAAACAAATGTAGTTGAATTATGGTTGAAGGATAAGTGGGTTACTTCTTGGAAAGTAATTTGTCAGCTAAATC
Source organism: Lithodes maja (assembly GCA_037953745.1). Lineage (NCBI taxonomy): Eukaryota > Metazoa > Arthropoda > Malacostraca > Decapoda > Lithodidae > Lithodes > Lithodes maja. The sequence goes on along the minus strand of JBAKBP010012558.1, from coordinate 12,499 downwards.
TATATGTAGTAGCTACCGAGTGTCTAAAGGAGTATATGGCATGGAGGAACATCTATTAAAGCTGTATGTTGGTGAGTAACGCAATTAAATATAGTGACGTTAATGTTTGTAAACAACCTCTTGCTGTAAACGCCAAACGAGTCACTTGTATATAGACCATATAATATATATACTACAGGCTGTTCATTTCCAGTTGAAGGTAAATTGTTATGTCTGGAACTTGATTACTCAGCTATTACGAACATTTGGTAGTGAATTATGTTGCTCATTATGAAAACTTGGTACCTATATGAGGCAGAGCCATAGTACATTCATATTTGTCGATTCTCAGTCAGACACTAGCCAGCCCTTACTCCCACAAGGGGTATGGAGGATCAGCAAGAGACACGAGAAAGGAAAAACGAGGTGACAGGAGAAGAACATATAACAGTTTGCCCACAAAAAGCGAGCACCCAAAGCATTCAGAAGCACCAATCGATTGAGTGCCCAGAAATCAGCTGCTAAGGGATTCAATTTACCCTCAGCTGGAAATATGCTGAGTATAGTATATATACTGTACATCAACAGACACAATTATATAATATTCAACCATATTTTGTCTCCAAGACAAAATTGAAAGGAAGGCCTTTCGTATCATTAACGCCCGTCCACTCACCAACTCTCTGCAATCTCTCTCTTCGGCGCAACGATGCATCTCTCTCGCTATGTTATCGCTACTATAATAATCAGTGTTCCTCAGAGCTTTCCCAGTGTATACCACCTCCTTTACGTAGGGCACGTGGTACCCGTCTTGCAACACAATCCCACCCCTACTCTCTGCAACTCTCCAACCCAAGAGTGAAACGTTACTTTCAGTCTTTCTTCTATTCAACAGCTGAGCTCTGGAACTCTCCCAGAATCAGTCTTTCCCTCTTACATATGACTTAAATTGCTTCAAACTTCGTGTGTCCAGGCATTTTGGCTCGAACGTCCCTTGATTTTGGCCCTGTCACTCCTTCAACTTTGGGGGAGGCACTCGCTATAGGCAGTTCTGCCTTTTGCCTCCCTCACTCACATAGAAAAAAAAAAATATATATATATATATATTGTTTGTCTATGTGAATGAGGGAGACAAAAGGAAGAACTACCTGTAGCGAGTGCCACCCCCAGAGTTGAAAGAAAGTCAAGGCCAAAATCAAGGGACGTTCGAGACAAAATGCCTGGACTCACGGAGTTTAAAGCAATTTAAATCGTAGAAAGAGGGAAAGACTGATTCTGAGAGAGAGTTCCAGAACTCGGCTGTTGAATAAAAGAAAGATTGAGAATAACGTTTCACTCTAGGGTTGGAGAGTTGCACAGAGTAGGGGTGGGATTGTGTTGTAAGATGGGTGCTACGTGATCTACGAAGAGGGGTTGGTGTACACAGAGAGCTCTGAGGAACACTGATTATTGTAATAACGGTAGAATATTGAGAGAGATGCAACATTGATGGGAAGAAAGAGAGACTGCAGAGAATTGGTGAGTGGGCGTGAGTTCATGAGACGGAAGACTTTCCTTTCTACTTTGTCTAGAAGTGCTGTGTTAGAGGATCTTCCCCTCACGTGTGAACAATGCTCAATACATGGACGCACTGTGCCCCTGTACAGAGTAAGAAGCTGTGCAGGGGTAAAGAACCCCCGGAGACGGTTTTAGCAAGAGTGGTAATATGATCTCTCCAAGAGAGATCAGAATGAAAAGAGACACCGAGAATATTAAGAGAAGATGAAGGGTTAATTTGTATGTTGTTGAAGAGTAGGTCATGGTTTTCTGGAAGGGGTCGACGAGTAGACGGATGGAGAAATTAAGTTTTGGAAGCATTGGAAGTAACAAAGTTTTCTCTGCCCCAATTACAGATAGTAGGAAAAATCGGAAGATAGGTTCTTTATGGCCTCCTTTTGCTAAACTAGGGTTAAATATATCTTAATCCTGGGGAATCTCCCTTCCTCAAACTTCAAAATGTTTTATGTGGCATCATATTTACTTCAACTCTCATTACTGACCCCGATCTCTTGGTTGTTTTCCTGGTAATCTGCAACCTTTATAGTGTACCCTTTACTTTGGCTCGCTCTGCGTCTCTTTGCTTTGGTATATTTATTTTAATTCACTCGCTACTTCATTTTAGTAATTTTACGCTTGCTTTCACGTTAATTTCTGTGTTTTGTTTACGTGGTTCATTTACGTATATTGTTCGTTCTTTCTTTGGCCTTCTGCTTAACTTAACTCGTTTTAGATTAGCTCTTCCCATGCTCATAAGTTTATAAGTATGCTTGTATGTTTATAAGTATGCTTGTATGTTTCGGTATAGTTATGTGAATAATTCTATAGTTTTTTTTTTTTTGTTTTTTTTTTTTCTATATTCCAACTTACTTCCTCTCGGGCATAGGCTGAGAGCCTTAACATTCACCGCTTTACAATGAACAGTGAAGCCCGTGAGGTCTTGTTCCAGTCTAGGGAGTGAGACACGTGAAGCACGTAGAGTACAACGAGCACCTGCCATCTTGCCTTCACATGAGGCACGGTGCTCACTCATGGCCCGAAACGACCCCATCTCTGAAGCCATCTCGTTCCCGTGCTTCACTGTCTCACCCTCTACACTCGGACTCTCACACTTACACACACACAACGCCACCTGTTGAGCAGATAACTATGTGATAAGTTATGTGTGTACGGATAATGTTTTGTGTCTGTTTGTGTATATTTAGGTGTGTATGTGTATAGCTGTGCGTATATGTTAGTGAGTACATTTGTTTGTGTATTTGTGGACAGCTACAGTATGTGTGCATTTATGTGTATATCTGTGCGTGTATGCATGTGTATAGTTAAGTGTGTATGTATGTGTCTTACTGTAAAAATGTATTTGTATGTTTGTGCATGGCTGTGTGTGTATGCATGTGAACACATTTGTGTGTCTGTTTGCTCATCCCATTTGCAGGAGCCAGCAGTATTAAGGCAAATGGTCCCTCAAGGGCAGGCCAGGGCATTGCATGTTAACTAACTATGATAACATTAACTGTGTGCATATAAGGCTAGTAATAGAAGTTTGCATTCACATTATCAGATACTTCAATCGTAAGAATATAAGTAATATGTCGAATCCACCTGACTATGAGTATATATCTTACAGCATAGCCAATATTGATTTTGAGTAACTCTTACCAATGTTAGTCGTTTAAAGCATAAAAGGGATATAGCCTAATAATTGATAGTATATTAATCTCTCATTTTTACTAACCCCAATTACGTTGAAGGTGGGGGTGTGGACCTTAAATCTTAAATCTTAATCCAATCTCATAAAACAAAAATATAAGGAAGGTAAATGCGATTAGATTAGGTATATCTATTGTGACTGTACCATATACCAGAAATATTGACACACGTTGTTGTCCTTATGTTTGTATATTTTCAAAGGATATATTATTGTGGACACTTTAATTACTTTGTCCATACCCAATTTAGTGTTACAGTGGAGCGTGGTGTTGATAGCGATATTTGCAATATACTGAACAGGCAATGGTCCTGTCAACAACAACAATATATAGCAATTTAAAGGGAGATGGGCCGTTTTTCTGGTCCCCCTTCTTTCACATGCTTACCCCTATTTGTTTTCCGATTTTATGACATTCGGGTCATATATGTTGTCGATGTTAAGAGCACCCCATTTCTTGGTCAATATTTAGACTTTTCCTGTCATTTAGGCGTCGATTTCTTCTTGGCGAGCAAAAGCGAGCCTGTAATTCAAGAGGAAGCCGTATTCGGCTGGGACTTTTTTATATCGCAAAATGTACAAATTAATCTTGAAGGAGGGTCTTGGGGGGTGTTTTTGTAAGCTTGATGGATATCTAGGGAGGAAACTAAAAAAAAATCATAAAAGGATATATAAATGAGCAAAAAGATACGCCCATCCTCCCTTACAGTGCAGCGTGGTGTTGATACCGATCTGGCAATATACTGTGCAGGCAATGGGCAATTTAACAACAATATTTAGTAATATATATATAGTAATATATAGTAATATATATAGAGTAATATATGTATAGTAATATATATATATATAGTAATATATAGTAATGTTAGGAGGAGGCTGTAGGCACCAGCTGAACAGGGCAGTACTCCCGGGGAGTGCTAGGTGGTTGATAAGGACAGCTGAAACTCCAGTTTCACCAACTGGCCTCCCTAGCTGATCCTTTCTGTGCCTCATCAACACTGAGGGCAACCCCATCCTGCCCTCTAAAACACTCTCTCCTCCTATCAATACATTACACTACAAACACCTTACATACTACACTCTATACCTTTCTTACCCAAAGCAAAATGACAAATACACGACCAGCCTCGGAATCCCCAGGGCGGGGGGGGGGGGGGGGGGGGACCAGAAATGCCCCTATTCGACTGACCCCTGGCAACGACTCACCAAAATGCCCTGGACGGACCACTACTTTCTACTCTTACTATTAACTTCTGCAACATTCGTGGCCTCTCCTCTAACTTCCACTTTTGGAACACCACCTCTCCTCTGCCAACCCTGATCTTCTCTTTCTCACCAAGTTGTATGGGACTACTGACAGCAAACCCTTCTCTGCATCCTCCTACTATCTATGTCCTCAGTTTCGAGCCAAAGGTCTATGTACGCAACAATCTTGCTTTCTCTCATGTTCCCAACTTAGATTCTTCTGAATTCTCATCTCTCTGGCTAAAGCTTTCTTGTCACTCTCAAACTAAATATTTATGCGCTGTTTATCTCTCCCTAATTCTACTGACTATCCAAAATTCTTCGACTATCTAATTTCTAAAGAGGAACACATTCTATCCATCTCTCCTTTCGCAGAAATCTCCATCTTATGACATTTTAACGTTCACCACCTCCAATGGCTCTCCTCTGTTTCCACTGAGCAACCTAGTGAACAAACCTTCATCTTTTCTATCCTAAACGACCTAGAGCAGTTAGTCCAGCAACCCATCCGTATCCGGATCGCTTTGGAGATCGGCCCAACATTCTTGACTTATTTCTAACCTCAACCTTTCCGCTTATACTATAAATCTTCTCTCTCCTTTGGGCTCCTCCGACCATAAACTAATATCTGTCACCTGTCCTATCTCTCTGGTACGGCCACCCTTTTCTATTGTTCTAGACATATCGAAGGCCTTCGATAGAGTTTGGCACAAATCTTTAATTTCTAAACTACCCTCCTTTGGTTTCTATCCCTCAATCTGTGCCTTTGTCTCTAATTTCCTTTCCGGCCGTTCCATAGCTGCGGTTGTGGACGGCCATCGCTCAATTCCTCATCCTATCAACTCCTGTGTTCCTCAGGGCTATCTCCTATTCTCTTTCTTATTTTCATAAATTATCTTCTCAACTGTACCTCCAGTCCCATCCATTCACACGCAGACAACTCTACCTTGCACTACTCAATTAGTTTTCCAGAATGCCCCAGCCAGCAATCCCTCAAAGACAAACGTAATGAAGCCATGCAATACTTATCTTCTGATCTAACTACTATTTCCAATTGGGGCAGAGAAAACCTTGTTGCTTTTAATGCTTCCAAACCCAATTTCTCCATCTATCTACCCATCTGGAACTCCCAGCGGACTATCCCTTATTCTTCAACAATACAAAAATCAGTCCGTCAACTTCTCTTAATATTCCTGGTGTCTCTTTTTCTTCTGCTCTCACTTGGAAGGACCATATTACCAGTCTTGCTAAGGCAGCCTCCCAGAAGCTGGGTGTGCTCAACCGCCTCAAGGGGATCTTTACCCCTGCACAGCTTCTTGCTCTGTACGGGGGCATGGTGCGTCCTTGTATTGAGTATTGTTCACATGTGTGGGAAGGATCCTCTCACACCGCACTCCTAGACAAAGTAGAAAGGAAAGCCTTTCGTATCATTAACTCCTGTCCTCTCACCAACTCTCTGCAATCTCTCTCTCTTCGCCGCAATGTTGCATCTCTCTCGCTATTCTATCGCTACTATAATAATCAGTGTTCCTCAGAGCTCTCCCAGTGCATACCACCTCCTCTACATTGGGCACGTGGTATCCGTCTTGCAACACAACCCCACCCCACTCTGTGCAACTCTCTAACCCAAGGGTGAAACCTTACTCTCAGACTTTCTTCTATTCAACAGCTGAGCTCTTGAACTATCTCCCAGAATCAGTCTTTCCCTCTTCCCATGACTTAAATTGCTTCAAACTCTGTGTGTCCAGGCATTTTGGCTCGAACGTCCCTTGATTTTGGCTCTGTCACTCTTTCAACTCTGGGGGAGGCACTCGCTACAGGCAATTCTGCTTTTTGCCTCTCTCACTCACATAGAAAACAAAAATTAAGGAACCCCCTACACAGGCTTCACCGCCTTACAACATGAAATAAGTTGACCCTCTAAGCACTAGCAACGTGTGTTACATTATATTTTAGCTATATTTAGACAATATTATGCAGCTTAGGAAGGATCGATGGTAGCAAAAAGGATTGACTGAGATAGTATGAAGACTTATTATTGTTATAGCTCCTTCCCAAACTGAATAAAATCGTCTAATAGTTGCCAGAATATGATGAAAAAGTCCGTCCCTAGTACTGAAGAGGTTAATAACAACCAATAATTGCAGACGCCAATCGAGCAGGGCAGTACCCAGGGGAAGCCTCATAGACATGTGATAAGGAGTTGCTGGAACTCCTGTTTCATTTGTCTGGCTTCCCTCACTGTTTCTGTTTGTTTCACTTATACAGAGAGTAATCCAGCTAGCTTTCACTAACCCCTTCACTTTAGTTTCCTTTCAGTATACTAAGCAAACACACTACACTTCTTTCCAATACACCAAGCAAAAAATTATATAAAATTCAATAACGTCTATCACTCATTCAACTTTAGGGGGACACTTGTTACAGGTACCTTTGCATTTTGTCTCTTTCCTGCACATATACAGACAATAAAAATAGTATTTAGAGTTAATTAACCTCTCGACAGCCCAGGGTTTATCCTCCCAAGTTCTGCCGCTGTTAATAATTGGGTATTTCTATTTACCTTTTGATATAGACGACTGGCACGCGTTGGAAGGGTGCGGTTAGTTATCTCTCTTTTTTTTCGTTCGTTTACGTTGTTTGTTTCTTTCTTTCGTTGTTTGTTTTATATTTATGTATTTATATATTATTATTGTTTTATGGGGGGAGGAGGGTGATGATCATTTATTGATTAACACCGTGACTAACGGATGATCACTGTAAAGGTTTTAACCTTACCGTCGTCACTAGCAGGATAGTTTTTTACCTGCTATGTAACTAGAGTGAGCATTGTTTCTTCAAGCCAGTTTTAACCACTATGTACTTTGTTTTATGGAAATAGTCCGAATATCAGAAGCTTAGTACATTTTGCTAGTATAGGAAGCTCAACAAGGGAAACTTCAAGCACAATAGTTATACGTTTCAATCCGAAGAAAATAACAGTATATAAATCGCAATATAAATGTAGTGTACATTAGATTAGATTTCATACTGTAATTTATGCTACACTTTGATCACTACATCTATAATTTCTTGCTGTAATGTAAGCGCACTCTTAGTTAGGACAATACAATATCATGAAACCACTCTGACATACTGATAGAATATATAGATGATTGTCTTTCATATATTTCTAGCCAATGTGTTTGTTTGTTCCTAATTTATTATTGACAGCCTCAGAGTATGGACCATTATTGAGTTGGCTATGCAACGTTTTGGGACTGAAATGTTCAAGATATGAAACTACTCAGGTTGAAACACGTTCTGAGAAAAGCTAACAACAGGTAAAGTTGCCACAAATCTATATTATGTCACCAAACACGCATTCTCACTCTCGCTCTCTCTCTCTTTATCAACCCATACGACTGACTGACTGACCGACTGACTGACAGATTAATAGATAGATATATAGATAGATATAGATAGATAGATAGATAGACAGCCATATAAATATATAGATAGATAGATAGATATAAGTAATTGGATAATGAAGTTAAATATTAAATGTCCCTTAGCACATAATGGCAGCTAAACCTCGGAATCCACTGCGTCATCACATGTGATTGTTTTACTTGACGAGACAGAGAAACGGACGAGGGAACTCGAAAGTGGTTCCGTACTCTGATAATAGGAACTTTAAATACTGTTTCTGTGTGGTCTCTGTCTCGTGTCGGCCACCCCTAGCAATGGGGTATGTGCCAGAGTATATGCATACATACAATCTCGGCCAATAACCATTTGTGTTTAGTAGCACTGCTTTTAAGTGATTTAGTGTAGGTGTAATTTAGTTTGAACAATGCTTTGCCCATAATTATCTTTGTTCTAACCCAAATATATAACAGTGTACAAAAACCTTCCCATTTCATGTAATGGCTATAACTAATATATCTGGTTGTCTGCCCCAAACAGACTTGGGAGCCCTGGCGGGTGAGGGTCGGTACTACCACCACGACTTCTCCGCCATCAACATGGCGAGAGTTGAAGACTCCCGCAGCGACAACGCCCTCGCCGCTGCCACAGCAGGTCTGGGGTTCACGGGGGACGACGATGACCTGCTGACCATGGACGAGTCTGGGTATGACGTAGAACAACCATACTTTGACTACGAGGAGTCAGGGAATGTCACAGCGCTACTGGGCAAGACAGCGCTTCTTAATTGTAGAGTCAAGAATATTGGCAACAGAACGGTAAGTTACCTGTACAGTATTGTGATGATATTGCTGTCACAGTTTTGCTCTCCAAATAACTATATAGTATTAAATTTAATCATGCAACCAAAACCAGTGTGTCCCTATATTGATAACTGATGTTACACAAGAGTCAAGCAACAAAGTACAGTACCATACAAATTGTACACACATTATATTTAAAGATACCGGTATGTATGGCAATTTCTTCTTCTTTCTTCATATATGGTCACATTTACTTAAGGGAGGACAAATATTATCCCACTTAAAATGAACAACAATGGAACGGTTGAGTTTAGATTGATGTGAAATATTTACAAGGAATGCATGCATTCACAAATATACTGTATATATTTTTTGTCGAAAGCACTGAGAAACAAAAATTCAGATCATAAATATGTCTTTACAGTAATTTATTCAAGATATAAATATTACTTTCAATAATTAAATGTCGAACTCCATGCATACATAGCCAATGTGTAATGCAATCGAATAACTGGTATTATAAATGCCACTCCGTGTGATTGCTTTTCAAATTTAAGCATTTAATCGTCCATTTGTGTTTTTGTGAATTTCGATTAATTTTACAAACACCCGAATTCAAATTCAGTTATCATACAAGTTGTCTAAAAATGAACAACAACACGTCAATTAACAGACGAAGTATTTATATACAAGATTTACACAGATACACTGGCCACACAGATCTTACGATCCCTCCGAGGTGGCCAGGCTTCATCCTAGTAGAGATAGCACTTATAAGAGTAAGATACAGTGGAAGGAAAGGATAACAAAGATAACTGCTATTTCCCCAGAGAGAGAGAGAGAGAGAGAGAGAGAGAGAGAGAGAGAGAGAGAGAGAGAGAGAGAGAGAGAGAGATAATGAGGTATACATGCCACTTCTATGTCGTTCAACATACTTCAACTAGTCATTTGAAATGCACCATTGTGGTCCCTTTTTCCTATTTGTTTTCTCAGTCTAACAATGAAACTAATCACAGTACCCACTAGTACTGTAATTACCACGAACCAAACTGTTCTAAAGCTCGTCCATTGTATTGCCAGTTGTTTGTGTTTCTGTTGTACCTTTGCTCGACTTTTAATTAAATATATTTTGAAATTTTGAACGCGTCTAAATCTACTGAAATATACCCTTTGGATACACAAGGACACACTCTTTAATTTTACTTTGGCTATTATGAGATGATTTTTCCAAGATTGCAAAAAATCTTTGGGAGTATAAGGAATAATTGAGAGAAACGTTATCTCCTTAATGGTAGACGCCCTTCCAAAGCTGTATAAAATAGTGTTTTGTTAACAGAAGTACAGTGAAATAAAAAAGCCATGTTATAGAGAGAGTTAATAGTACCCTGTTCCAAATAATGATTATACAACTCTTGAACATTAACCAATATAACTCTCAAACGACTAACGTAATCAAGCTAATATTAATGCCATTTGGGAAAGGTCAGCCATGGAATAGATGTGGAAATCTGCAGCATATTTGTGTTAGCCATGTTTGAGTTATAGAAGTTAGGGTTCACAACTTCTGGCGTATCTATATGGAACAGGGTGGTGTGCCGACAATACATATTAGTATTGCCGGATGGTATCTTGGATATTGATTACCCATTCTTTACCGCGATGTCTTTTTTAACTCTATTCTGGGTACTATTAGACAATTTTATTCCGTTTAAAAAGGGACTCTAGCAATTGACAGGCTTGGAACTATCTCACTTTACCCTTTTTACTACCACAGATCTTTCCTAAACTTCACAAAATTGTCTTTATATACCTATAGAGAAATTAAAAAGACGTCGCCGGTACAGAAGGGGTTAAGGAGAGTCTTTGATTTTCAAATATCCTTCCCATGTTGAATACATTGAGTAATACATCATATCAGTTGCTGGAATGACATACTCTCTATACCATCAAACGTATACAAAAGGTGAATGAAATGAAGCAAGGTAAGTTGATGCTGATTTCCCTTTCATTATTTGATATGCCTTGCTATATTCACATTTGATGGGTTGTCACTTTCAATATACTTATAACAGTGTAAGTTATATTATGGTCACTTTAATTACCCTGTTCATACCCATAAGTAGTGTTATGTATGAAGTATACATGTGTAAATCCTACTATTAATAATCCAAATTACATTCTTTGAAATTTGTGGAACATGAGATGTGTTCAAGGCTGAATCCAATACTATAGCCAAGATACATTCAAATATAGATATTTTGCCGTTGGATATGCAATACATTATATATTTTGCCGTTGGATATGCAATACATTATATATTTTGCCGTTGGATATGCAATACATTATATATTTTGCCGTTGGATATGCAATACATTATATATTTTGCCGTTGGATATGCAATACATTATATATTTTGCCGTTGGATATGCAATACATTATATATTTTGCCGTTGGATATGCAATACATTATATATTTTGCCGTTGGATATGCAATACATTATATATTTTGCCGTTGGATATGCAATACATTATATATTTTCTGCATACGTACACTAATTAATGATATAGAACAAAAAACATGAAATAAATTATGTTTATGCATTAAAATGGATGATATCAAATGTAAAGTTCCCGACTATATTTTAAACGTAATGGTACGAACCAGCCTACATAACAGGCAGTAATATATACCATGATAATAAAAGATAACTATTACCATAGTTATGTTAACAAGCGGACAGTCGGCCAAGGTTGTCTGTGTTGTTAAGGGTCAATGTTGTTTGGTTGTCACTGAACCGTCTGGGTTATAAATATACCTTAAGGGGGGGGGGGGGCCATATTTATTGGCTCATTTGTTTATCTTTAACCCTTTCACGCATATGACGCGTGGGGATACTTTAAAGCCTTTCTTACCATCAGGGCTATTTACAAACCTTTAGTTTAGTTACTTCAACCTCTGCAGTTGTCTTTGAGTTAGCTGTATTGAGCCTATTGGGGATACTTTAAAGCCTTTGTTACCATCAGGGGTATTTAGAAACCTTTAGTTTAGTTACTTCAACCTCTGCAGTTGTCTTTGAGTTAGCTGTGTTGAGCCTATTGGGGATACTTTAAAGCCTTTCTTACCATCAGGGCTATTTATAAACCTTTAGTTTAGTTACTTCAACCTCTGAAATTGTCTTTGAGTTAGCTGTGGGCAAAAAACTAATTTTGGAGAGGTAATTATACGAGTGAGAGAACTCTACTTCTTATTGCTAATCTGGCAACCTCTGCGTCATAAATGCGGGAAAGGGTTAAGTATGTTTTTAGCTGCTTAGCTAGACGTACATCAAGCTTAAATAAATACCCCCAAGACCCCCCTTCCAGGTAAATTTGTAATTTTTCGGTAGAAAGATATCCCAGCCTAAGTCCGGTTCCTTCTCAAATTACAGGCTCGCTTTCGCTCGCCAGGAAAATATCGACACCTAGATGGCACGAAAATTCCTAATATGTATAAAGAAATGAGGCGAAAGGTCTAAACATCGCCAAACTAAAGGAACGAACGTCTTAAAATCTCAATTCTAATACGCTAAACACGAGGGAGAAGGGGTCCAAAAAGTCGATTCCGTCCCTCTTAAAGGATAATGTTGTGTTGTTGTTACCACACCGTCTGGGATATATATAAACCTTCATTGTTACACTCACTGTTATATTACGTCCATCTTAAAGGATAATGTTGTGTTGTTGTTACCACACCGTCTGGGATATATATAAACCTTCATTGTTACACTCACTGTTATATTACGTCCATCTTAAAGGATAATGTTGTGTTGTTGTCACCACA
>JBAKBP010012557.1:0-66928 GCA_037953745.1 Lithodes maja | reverse complement strand
CTGAAGTTCTTCCACATTTTCCGGCAACAGGACTGCATAGTCAGCATATAAACATTTTAAGATCTTTCACTCTTCACTCTGATTCCAGCCTAGCGCCTATACCCATTAATCGCGCCCTACATTCTCAAATCACTCCATGTGCATATTGAACCATGGTGACAGGACTCATCCCTGCCTTACTTCTACATGGACCTCAAAACTCTCGCTTAACTTATCTCCTACCTTCACATTTGCCATTGCATTCCTATAGATTTTTTTTATTGCCATTAGCAACTTTTGTCCCACACCATATGCTGTTGACACATCCCACAGACCCTCTCATTCTACTTTGTCATAGGCCTTTTCTAAATCATTGAATGTGCATTGAGGCTATCTAGTCAATGCAGCCCTTGCCCTTTCATGCCTATTTTGTCATGTTTTCTTTTGAAGTGTGTTACGTATACCTTTTCAGGTATGCTAAGCAAGCTAATTCCCTATAACTTTCACTCTTTACTACCCTTCCCTTTGTACAGGGGTACTATCACTGCTTTCCTTTTTCCCATGCTAATTTACATAACTTCTGCATCATGTCAACAGCTTATTCTCTCCCATATCTCTGCATTTTACCTTTGCCTATTTTAATATTGGTCTGTTTATCGGTCTTTTCATCTACTGTTTATTTCTACTTGTCTCCATTCCCATGGAGATCTTTGCCTTTCCCCTATTTTTTATCGAAATTCCATCCCAGACTTCCCAAAAAATGTGATTCTCCACGGACTTAAACCTAGGATACTCGCATCGAAATTCTGCACATTAAGATTTTTAAAACTTTCACCAAACTAGATGACTGACTATTGGTACAAGTAAAGTGTTACAATAATTTACCTTAACAATATTTAATTTATGCGACTTAAATTTTATATGAATTTTTACTCCGCATTTTTAAGTTTCCTGCTTATTGATTTTATAACTTGCAAAATATACCAAAACGGGTACGTCACAGTATAGATAAAACTTATACAAATGTTTAAATTAATTTAAATTTATTCATTAACCTATAAATAATTAATGAAAACTAATATGAATTTATGATAAATGTTTTGATGGCCTTATTAATAATCAAAACTTTAAATTTAAGAAATTTTTTTTTTTTTTTTTTTTTTTTTGTATTGATCATTGTCGAAGGGTATACATTGAACTTCACACGGTAAGTAAAAGTACAATAAATGTACAATGACCGCATGTTTTCGGCACATGTACTCCACCTGGTGGGTATGTAGGTAAAAAGTACCTATATATTGTAAAAACTAAAACAAAAATACAATATAAAGTAATGTAATATTTGTTCATGCTAGAAATATATTCCATGGGAAAAAATAAGAATATTAAAATTTTATCGCTAATTAATAAATATATGGATCTGGAAAGTGTTTTTTAGTAACCCTATTCATGCATATGTATCCCCCCCCCCCCCCCCCCGAGGTACGGGGTAAATATATGGAGGTGGAGATTCCCCCCCCCTCTGGTAAATGCATGAAAGTAGAGGGCCAAACCCCCCCCCCCCCCAGGTTATGGGGTAAATATATGAAAGTGAAGACCCCCCCCCCCCCCTACTCTCTTGGGGTATGGGGTAAATATATGAAAGTGGAGATGTCTCTCCCCCCCTCCTCCCCCCCTAGGGTATGGGGTAAATATATGAAAGGAGATCCCCCCCCCCTCTAATGTATGAGGGAGTGTTAAAAGAAAAAACAAAAAATACAAAAATCCCCCCCCCCCCCCCAATGTATAAGGGCGGGAGTTAAAAAAAAAAAAAATCATCCCCCCCTAATGTATGAGGGCAGGAGTGAAAAATTAAACCCCCCCCCCCTAATATATGAATGTGTATGAGGAAGGGAGTGAAAAAAAAATCAAATTCGGAAAAAAAAAAAAAAAAAAATCATACATTCAAATTTATGAAAAACGCTTTTTCATAAATTCGAATTTATGAATCTTTTTTTTCATAAATTTGAATGTATGATTTTTTTTTAACAAATTTTTTAACAAAATAATGTTTTTTTTTTGTTATTTTGTTAAAAAAATTGTTAAAAAAAATTCATACATTCAAATTTATGAAAAAAAAAGATTCATAAATTCGAATTTATGAAAAAGCGTTTTTCATAAATTCGAATGTATGATTTTTTTTTTTTTTTTTTTTCGAATTTGATTTTTTTTTCACTCCCACCCTCATACACATTCATACATTAGGGGGGGGGGGGGAGGATTTTTATTTTTTTATTTTTTTTTTTTATTTTTTTTTTTTCACTCCTGCCCTCATACATTAGGGGGGGATTTTTTTTTTTTTTTTTTTTAACACTCGGGGGCCCTCATACATTAGAGGGGGGGGGATCCTTTCATATATTTACCCCATACCCTAGGGGGGGTGGGGGGGGGGGAGAGACGTCTCCTCCACTTTCATATATTTACCCCATACCCAAAGAGAGTAGGGGGGGGGGGGGGGTGTCTTCACTTTCATATATTTACCCCATAACCTGGAGGGGGGTTGGCCCTCTCCACTTCCATGTATTTACCAGAGAGGGGGGGGGGAGGGGGAGCGGGAGCTCCACCTCCATATATTTACCCCATACCTCAGGGGGGAGGGGGGGGGATACATATGCATGAATAGGGTTACTAAAAAACACTTTCCAGATCCATATATTTATTAATTAGCGATAAATTTTTAATAGTTATTTTTTCCCATGGAATATATTTCTAGCATTAACAAATATTACATTACTTTATATTGTACTTTTGTTTTACAATATATAGGTACTTTTTACCTACATACCCACCAGGTGGAGTACATGTGCCCAAAACATGCTGTCATTGTACATTTATTGTACATTTATTTACCGTGTGAAGTTCAATGTATACCCTTCGCCAAAGATCAATACAAAAAACAATATTTTCCTAAATTTAAAGTTCTTGATTATTAATAAGGCCATCAAAACATTTATCATAAATTAATTAGTTTTCATTAATTATTTATAGGTTAATGAATAAATTTAAATTAATTTAAACATTTGTATAAGTTTTGTCTATACTGTGACGTACCTGTTTTGGTATATTTTGCAAGTTATAAAATCAATAAGCAGGTCATACGAGAAACTTAAAAATGCTGGGTAAAAATTCATATAAAATTTAAGTCGCATAAATTAAATATTGTTAAGGTCAATTATTGTAACTCTTTACTTGTACCAAGAGTCAAAGTCATCTAGTTTGATGAAAGTTTTACGTATCTTAGTGTGCAGAATTTCGATGAGTATCCTAGATTAAAGTCCTTGGAGAACCACATTTTTTGGGAAGTCGGGGATGGAATTTCGATAAATAAAAAGTAGGGGAAAGGCAAAGATCTCCATGGGAATGGAGACAGGTAGAAATAAACAGTAGATGAAAGACCGATAAACAGACAAATATTAAAATAGGCAAAGGTAAAATGCGGAGATATGGGAGAGAATAAGCTGTTGACATGATGCAGAAGTTATGTAAATTAGCATGGAAAAAGGAAAGCAGTGATAGTACCCCTGTACAAAGGGAAGGGTAGTAAAGTGTGAAAGTTATAGGGGAATTAGCTTGCTTAGCATACCTGAAAAGGTATATGCAACAGATTTCAGAAGATAACATGACAAAATAGGCACGAAAGGGCAGGGGCTGCATTGACCAGATAGCATCAATGCGCATTCAATGATTTAGAAAAGGCATATGACAAAGTAGATTGGGAGGGTCTGTGGGATGTGTCAACAGCATATGAAGTGGGACAAAAGTTGCTAATGGCAATAACAAAAATCTATAGGAATGCAATGGCAAATGTGAAGGTAGGAGATAAGTTAAGCGAGAGTTTTGAGGTCAATGTAGAACTAAGGCAGGGATGAGTCATGTCACCATGGTTCAATATGCACATGGAGTGATTTGAGAATGTAGGGCGCGATTAATGGGTATAGGCGCTAGGCTGGAATCAGTGTAGAGAGTGAAAGATCTTAAAATGTTTATATGCTGACGATGCAGTCCTGTTGCCGGAAAATATGGAAGAACTTCAGAGAGTGGTCAGACTTAGACAGTATGCAAAAAGATAGAGGTCAATGCAAGGTAATAGTGTTTGAGAGAAGAATGCACGAACCCATAGATATTTACACAAAATATAGAATTAAAGAACATGAAGAAAGAACATTAGAGAAGTTGCAAAATAATGAGAAATTAGGTATTTGAAGAGATTGAAAGTTTCAAGTACTGTACTAGGGAGCTGTACTATGGAAATACAGTATGGTAAAATGTTCAGAGAATGAATGAAGACAGAATGCCAAGAACGATAGGAGAGTGGGTGGAGCAGCTAGTAGTGTTAGACCACCTTTGGTATGGGAAAAGAAAGTGGAAATATACATTGAGGAAAAACTTCCACGTAGTGGAAGGGGCATTGTGGTACAGGCAAAGGAAGCATGTCTCGACAAAGTAGCCTGTAGACATTTATGTCATGGCCATCCTTTAGCAGGATTTTTCCAGGGAGGAAAACAAATTGTTTATGATAAAGTATGAAAAACCAAAATATCCAGTATAACTGGAAAGGAGTGAAATCGAAGCTACACAAAAGGTAAAAGAAAAAGTGCAAATATGAATATGAAAGAACTAGAATTAAAAATAAACAAGCAGTTGAACAAGAAATGTCAGGTAGGGGTGGACCTAGAATGACTTGTGCTCGGGTACTCCAGTTAGATCTCTATAAGAGGCAGCCTTCGACAGGGCCACCTGGAAGGCCGCAATTTAGGACTTGAGACTAACCACATTTTCTGAAGTCAAAACGGTCTTTAAACTTTTATGTATGGAGGAATTAACCTTTGAAAGTTAGAAATATTTGTATGACTAGGACAAAAATGGTGGAAGTAAAAGAAAACTTAAAAATGTGAACCTAACTTATTGTGCGATGTCAACAGGAAAATTCATATAAAAGGGGGGGGGGGGGGAGATACAACAAATTATGGATGAAAATAGAGCCTTAACATAAGATTGAAAATGTAAATAAAACAAACTCCAATCATCTTATTCAACCACAACAGTGAAAAAAAACAGTTAAATAATACATCACTAGAAAAATCGACCGAAGGATAGGCATGGAGTGCAATTTTAGTTTTATTTATTTTGCAAGCTTTACAATTTTAAACTGCTCTAGTATGAAACTTAAGCATATTCTATATACTCTGGTACAATCCCCACTTTCTATTTTTTCTTTTTCTCTTTTTTTGGGGGTGTGGCAGACTCTAGACAGAGCCAGATTAGGCATAACACAAAACAATGAACACCAAAATACAAACACCTAGGCAAGCTACCAGTCACTAAAAATGAAAGTATACAACCAATGAGTCTTCCATATACTTATTAATGGATCTGAAACCGAGTATAACAAAGTGTAAAACTTAGACTTGGGAGTACCCAAAAAGGAATGGAGAGAAGCTTAGGCAGAACTTTGAGATCAGAAGCTAACAAAAAGCAATATATTCTAAGTACTATTATAATTTAATACTTAAAATAAACAAACCAAAACTTGGACGAACACGGTAAAGACAAAACTAATAACTATAAGAAACACCCCTTTCTTAACATTAATAATCAATTACAAACTCCAATGTACTTTAATAAACTAATAAAAACCTATGGTCCTCCCAGTTTTCAAACTCAGGACACCACCCAGAACATAAGCATCTAAACCAATACACCACCAACAGTTATAGCAGATTGACAACTAAACCGAATGGAAACTTAGAAATAAATTAAAATTTAAAACTTGCAAACTAAACAAACCAAAACTGGGACAAAGACTATATAAAGGCTAAATAACTAATCAAAATCGCTATTTGGAAACTAACGCTTACTAAAATAAAATTTATGAAATAAAACTCAAAATAATGCTAACCAAATATCGGCAAGGAAGTGAATTTGATTAAGGAAGGACAATGTGGTCTAAGATAATAATTAACACCCCGTTCTTAACATTAATCATCAATTACAAACTCCAATGTACTTTAATGTGCTTAATTAAAATTTAAAACTTGCAAACTTAAACCAAAACTGGGACAGACAATATAAAGGCAAAATAACTAATCAAAATCAGTTCGAACAAAAGCATATGGTCCTCCCGGGACTCCAACTCAGGACACCACACCCAGAACATATGCATCTAATCCATTACACCACCAAAACCGATTCCAAAAGAATATCGGCAAGACCAGGGCAGCGAAGGAACTATTTCAATGGACAGAAATGCGAAAGCGCTACAGTCAAGGAAAAGGGGAGAGATAACGCTGAACAGCAGGAACAAATTAGAATGTAAAACTTTTAATATAAACAAACCAAACTGGGACGATACAAGATAAAAGCAAAAGAACTAATCAAAATCTCTATAATTTAAAACTTTCAAAATAAACAAACTAAATTATTAAAAAAGGGAGTCACACCATAAACAAACCAAAACTGGGACGATAAAAGAAAATCAAAAGAACTAATCAAAATCGCTATAATTTAAAACTTTCAAAATAAACAAACCAAAACTGGGATGATACAAGATAAAAGCAAAACTGCCAATACCTAAATATTTAATTTAAAGTTACCTTCCAATCAAATAAGCTTATAATAAAATATAAGTTTGAAATAAGTATGAGACCTGCCAGTAATTAGAATCCGATTTTATTTTATTTTATTTGGCTACAAAACTAATGCAGACTATCTGCTTATATTCATATTTATTCACAAACTCCCCTATCAACTTATGGAGTAATTAGAAAGAATATGATTTCATTAGGATGTAAAACTTGCTAAACAAACCAAAACTTGCAAGATAAACACAAACTAATCAAAATTGCTATGTGGACATCTATCTATATACAGTACATACTCAGGCCCAATCCCACTATAATTATAATCTAAATAATGCTTAAAATAATCAGGAATATATAATGAAGGCATATACAAAATAATTATATATTTGTACAAACTTTAAACAATATAGTCTCATTTCTGCAAGTTTATAACTTAAGCCGATTAGGATCAGTTTAATACCTATACCTTTTTATCTAAAGACTACATTCAATAATGCAACCATTAAAATTAATGCCAAAAAGAATCTACTAAATTGAGAAGTTCGTCCAATTATTACTACTTTATAATTTAAAACTTTCAAACTAAACAAACCAAAACTTGGGATAACGGTAAAAAGACAAAACTTATCAAAATAACTAGTGGAAAAAATGCTCAAGCAAAATAATTTATAAAAAAAAAGAACATTTTTTGCGCTATTGAAAATTCTAAAATAGAAATGAATGTACTACTATAATTATGCACAACACTTAACCAGAGGCCATTACTGGTGTAAAATGAATTATGGAAAACTTTCAAAATAAACAAACCAAAACTTAGACGAACAGTAAAAAGACAAAACTTATCAAAATCGCTGTGGAAACTCATAAACAAAATAATATAAGTCTTCAAGAAAGCGAGTTTATAACAAAATAGGACTGCGAAGTTTAATTTGAAGAACCATTATTGGAACTCATAAAAATCTAGGAATAATACTCTACCAGGAATTAAATCTAAAATTAAAAAAAAAAAAAAAAAAAAAAAAAAAAAAAAACACACAAATTTACGTTAATTTGCCAGAAGCATTTTGATTTAAAGCTATACAGGTATATGAACAAATGTTAGACTTATTGAAGGCATAAAGATAATTAAATTTTAATATTTAACAGCAACCTCTGACTTCTTAAGTGGCGAATAGACTTTAGACCTATACTTACATAATTTAAAACTTTCAAAATAAACTAACCAAAACTTATATGAACAGTAAAAAGACTATAACTAATAAAAATCGCTATGGAAACAAAGCTTAAGTAAAATAATGTATAAAAGCTTGCAAGTGTTTAAAAATTCTCTACTGAAGGCATTAGAAAATAGTCTAAATTATTCAATTTGTACAAACTACTTTAAACAATAGTATAATGGCCTCTTTCTGCAATACTGCATTTATTTTTCAACCTTCTAATTATATTTTGGGTACAGATTTAACTATTGTTTTGGGATTATATAATATTTATGATCTTTCATTACTATATTACATTCTTATTCTTTTAACTGGGCTAAACCTGATTTATATTACTGAAACATTTTAACCAAAATTCCTTCCAATGACTAGTCTTAGCAGATAAACTTCTGTTTTAAACCAACCAGAATTAAGTTATGATATAAAACTTGCAAAATAAACAAACCAAAACTGGTAAAACATAAAAGCAACTTTTAAAGTTAATAATACTGAAGTTTCACAACTTGGTCACTGCCAAAGCATATTCATATATACATTAAAAACTTTGATTTCTTAAGTTTATTTTATGCATGGAACACAAAGGTTGATTATAATACAATACAATAAAATTTAAAATTTATTGAACACTAATAATCCTACAAAGATATATATAATTGTTTTGAAACTGCAATATTAATCATAAAAAATTATGTGACTAGAACTGAAACTTGCATCTCTTTAACTTCATTAGTTGACATACCTTGGACAAATTTAAAGACAATTAGATTAGGTGAAAATATCAAAGTTCGTGAACATGGGAGCTACACCAAGGGATCAGATCATAGTCCGATAGTTAATAAATAATCTAGATTTTATCAATTTTACCACACCAAACTCTTCTAATGAAATTTATGAAAGCAATTAAGCGATTCCTGGGATTCGAACCTGGGTAATCACAGATTTGTAGACACCTTAACCATTACACCACCAGGACTATTAAAAAAATTATAAGTGAAGCAGCTCTGAACAGCGCTGCCTGGAGCACTACCATTAGGGCGCAAGACCAGAACCGCACTTACTGGAACAGTCTTTAAATTGATTGAGTATTTAAAAAGAATTATTATTTTGCTGAAGCGTGGTTTCCAGCGATTTTTATGTTGTCTTTTTACGGTGTTCGTCCAAGTTTTGGTTTGTTTATTTTGCAAATCTTACATTATAATTATGTAAGAGTAGGCTATATATGAACACTATACTTTTAAACTATTTTGAGCAAGTGAAGGGTAGAACAAGATGGAGTTTTACTTTAGTAAAAACTAATTATAAAAAACGGGGAATGGGCATGAGTAAAATAAATATAAGTAGATGTCGACCAGGTTCTTGTCCATTGTTGTAGTGCTGAGTGGTGGAGGTGTGGAAGTCTTAAGTTGACGTAGTGCCGAGTGGAGGTGTGGATTCCTTAAGGGGAGACTGATTTTCTGGACCCCCTTCTCCCTAATGTTTAGCCCCACTATTTGAGATTTTAAGACTAATTCCATTAGTTTGGAGATTTTATGACTTTTCACCCCATTTCTGGCAATATTAGGACCCTTTGTGCCATTTAAGTTTATTTTTTCCTGGCGAGCAATAGCCAACTGTAATTTTAGGAGGAATCTGCCTTCGGCCGGGATATTTTTCTACCGAAAAATGTACAAATTCATCTTTAAGGGGTGTCTAGGGGGTGATTTTCTAAGCTTGGAGGTCTAACGAGAAAGCTACGAGATAAAGGAATAAATTAATTAATAGACCATAAAAACTGTCAGTCTCTCCTTAAGTTGGCGTAGTGCTGAGTGGAGGTGTGGAATCCTTAATTTTCAATCCAGCCAGCGTAGAGTCCAGGTTTTCAAGGTGATTTGTTAGTTTACGTTCTTCTTGCACACCGGGCCAAACCTGTTAAACATAGAATTGAAAAACTTTAAACAGTGATTATATATATGGGCATTAAAGAATTATTTTTATTTGATAAGAATTTAAGTTTTATAATTACTTCACTAAACTAAACTCCTTAGCACCTGTTCTCTACTTTAGAAACTAATATTCTATATTTTATTAACTTCACCCCAACACCAGACAGCTATGAAATTAATTAAAGCATTTATGTGATCCACCGGGATTCGAACCTGGTTTATCACAACTAATTTAAAGATTTAACTCTAAAGCTTACTTCCCCACAAATTTCTCCTAATGGCCGAATAGTCACAATACCACGCTAAGTTACCGCCGGCTAGCAAACAAATAGTAAGAACCACAGCGATCTCTGCCATACCCATAGCTTACTCAGACGGTTCCTTTTACTTTTATATTTTCTAGATCTCAAGTGACAGTCTCTTCCGTGGATTGACCTCCCAGTCTAGGCTACCTAGATTGGAAGCCAAAGAGTCACATTTTTTCCTTTGCCCCTCAACTTTTTCTTCATAATTGCTGAGGGGCACAGGGCCCTGGGTGGGGCTTTAGTTTCCTGGGCGTTTCTGCACCTTCCTCAGCTCCCCGCCATGGAGTGGCTTCGGTCACCCAGGCTTTATTGTGGTCGGCAGCGAGGGTTCTGTTGGGGCGCACGGTTATGGCCTTGGCCTTGCTCGGGGCCTTGGGGCTGTTCGGCCAGGCAGCTTGGGGAACAACCATGAAATATATATCGTTGTCCCTATTCAAACTCTGTCTCTAATACTGTAGATTATAAGATAAAGATAATATAATAGTAGCCCAAATAAGTAGGAAATTAAAATAGAAAACTTTAAAATTAACTCCAAAGTTACTGTTCAAATTAATATAACTCATTAAAATTAAACCCTATCAAAATGACTACACAAAATCTATGTAGAAAAATGCTTTTAAATTTATCGGAAATTAAACAGAGATTATAATTTAAAACTTGCAAACCAAACCAAAACTGGGACAAGATAAACACAAAGGAACTAATCAAAATCGCTATGTGGAAATTACTCTTAAATAATAAAAATTTTAAATAAAATCCAGATTTAAATAAGTAGGAAATTTCATCTTTGTGCTGAAGGGGTTAAGAAGTACCCCACAGTGAAATGGTTAAAGAATAATTATGGTTTATCAATTTAATTCAGATTTGTTTTCGCCAACCCACCAATTAATTTACAAATAAACCTAACTAATGAAATTTATAAAAGTAACCCAATTAATGAAATCAAAAAAAGTAATTAATACATGTGGTACTCCTAGGACTCGAACCTAGGATACTCTTTACCGAAATTCCGCACACTAAGCATTAGGCCATAGATTAAAATTTAAAACTTGCAAACTAAACAAACCAAAAGTCTGACAGACAATATAAAGGCAAAATAACTACTCAAAATGGCTATGTTTTAACAACGCTTACTAAAATAACATTTATGAAATAAAGGAACACTATCTACCACATAGGGTGTACATTACTAAATGAGCAAGTTATCCGGTCAACTCAGCCCCTTCTCCAGTTTTTTTGTTAAAGAATACTACATTAGAGATAGTACAGCCAAAATCAACCGATAACTGGTAAACTTGTGCAAAATCTAGAGCGAGACTAACTTTACAATTCTGTCATTTCATACTTTTTCACCAACCAACTTTCTTCTAAACTCAATAAATTAAACTAATACATGTGGCACTCCAAGGACTCTAACCTAGGATTCCCCCACCGAAATTCTGCACATTTATGCATTACGCTAAAAAAGAAAACTTTAAACCTTGTGACTGGTAAGGAGACCAGCCAGTAATTAGAATCAGATTTAGTTTTATTTTATTTGGCTAAAAAACTAATGCGACTATCTGCTTATATTCATATTTATTAAAAAACTCTCCTATAAACTTATGGAGTAATTAGAAAGAATTTTATTTCATTAAGATTTAAAACTTTCTAAATAAACAAACCAAAACTTGCAAGATACACAAACTAATCAAAATCGCTATGTGGAAATTTATCTACAGTATATACAGTACATACTCAGGCCCAATCCCCACTATAAATATAATCTAAATAATGCTTAAAATAATCAGGAATATATAATAAAGGCATATCAAAAATAATTATATATTTGTACAAACAACTTTAAACAATAGTCTCATTTCTGCAAGTGTACAACATAATCCAATTATGATCAGTTTAATACCTATACCTTTATATCTAAAGACTACATTTAATAATGCAACCATTAAAATTAATGCCAAAAAGAATCTACTAAATTGAGAAGTTAGTCCAATTATTAATATTTTATAATTTAAAACTTGCAAAATAAACAAACCAAAACTTGGGATAACGGTAAGACAAGACTTATAAAAATAGCTAGTGGAAAAAAGTGCTCAAGCAAAATAATTTATAAATAAAAAAAAGAGGTTTTGCGCTATTGAAAATTCTAAAATAGAAATGAATGTACTACTATAATTATGCACAACACTTAACCAGAGGCCATTACTGGTGTAAAATTAATCTTTGAAAACTTTCAAAATAAACAAACTAAAACTTAGACGAAAGTAAAAAGACAAAAGAACTTTTCAAAATCGCTGTGGAAACGCTTGAACAAAATAATAGAAGTCTTCAAGAATGCGAGTTTATAACAAAATAGGACTGCGAAGTTTAATTTGAAGAACTATTATTGGAACCCATAAAAATTTAGGAATAATACTCTACCAGTAATTACATCCAAAATAAGAAATAAAATAAAAATTAAATTAGTATATAGGTTAGTTTGAGTTGGGTTAGGAGCTGGGGTTGACCTGACCGTGGAATTCACATTATACTTCTATAGCCTACAGTACAGTTATTGAAATAAGTAGTTTTGTTTTGGACCCCCTTCTCATATTTAGCCCATTAGTTTAGAAGTTTGCCCCATTAGTTAGGCAATTTTAACACTTTTCGCCTTATGTATTTTTTATTTGATCCTTGCAAGCTGTTCGCGGATGATACAGTTCTGAGGAGTGATAATGAATGGGAGTTGCAGGGTCTGGTAAATGAGTTTGGAACAGTGTGCGAAAAACTGAATTTGAAGGTAAATGCGGGTAAGAGCAAGGTTATGGTCTTCGAAATGGGTGAAGTCACAGTGTGAGGTGAAGCTGAACGATCAGGCTATGGAGATCGTCAACTCTTATGTATCTGGGCAGTGTGTTGAGTAAAGATGGGACTATGGATGAAGTGCGGGAGACGGTACAACAGGGGAAGAGTGTTGTAGGAACGCTAAAAGCAGTAAGAAATAGGGTGGTCAGTATGGAAGTGAAGAAGTTCTTGCAGGACAGTGTGGTAATCCCGACACTGACTTACGGAAGCGAAGCATGGACGTTGGTTGAGAGACTCAGACCAAGAGTGAGAGCAGTGGAAATGAATTGAGTGCGTGCGGAGTTACATTGAGGGATACAGACTAATGAGGAAGTCAGAAGGAGGTGTGGAGGTAGATGTGCTGGAAAGTGTGAAAAGGAACAACTTGAGATGGTTCGGCCATATGGAACGTATGGAAAACGAGAGAATGACTAAGAGGGTGTACGAGAGCGAGGTGGAGGGACAGAGGGAGAGGTAGACCGAATGAGAGGTGGAAGGATGGAGTGAGGAAGTACATGAATGAAGGCGGTGCTGGTTGGGGCGAGGGGCGTCGACTGACTGGGGACAGAGGTGCATGGGGGCGATTCGTTCGTGAACACCCCTTCGGGGATCACTGCGTCAGTCAATAGATAGATATAGATCCTGGCAAGCAATAGCGAGCCTGCAATTTAAGGGAACCCAGCCCTTGGCCGGGGCATTTTTCTGCCAGAAAATGCACAAATTAATCTCAAAAGGGGGTCATCTGAGTGTTTTGTTTCATGAACGTCTTAGAAACTCAATAAATATCCTATTCTTGTCCCAATGCAAGTCTAACAGCCCCCACATAGCATGATGCCAGAGAACCACCCTATGACCTTAACTGCTTACCCATATTGGTAAAGTCAGTGCATCCAAAACTAAAGTGAATTTCATATAAATAATAATCAAATTCAGAAAACTCAATATTGAACTCAATTGCAAAACCAGACTACTCAACGGGTATTTACTAATATATCAGCATATAATATACACTGCATTACAGGTTTAAGACTAAACTCTACTGTAAATTTCAATGGTTCGTGTCTGCTACCCCCAGCTATGTATATGGGTATGTGCCCGAGTATATTCTATAAATAAAAAAGGCAAACATAGGGCCTCTAGAAACTGTAAGCATTTTTTTGTTGTTTGGGTGTTTGGCAGGATCACTCAAAGAATAACTTCACATCCATGATAACATGGTTCGGTCTTTAATTATTTCCACATAATTTTGATTAGCTCCTTTGCGATAATCTAAGTATTCCCAGTTTTGGTTTGTTTATTTTGCAAAGCTTTACATTTTAATTAGTATACACCAGGGACAGTCACTACTCTCAAGGACAGAGTCCGTATACTGGTGGCCGGGATTAATTGTTCACAGCCAGAGGCGTTCTCTGGCAAACTCATTACAGTTGCCACTTCTAACTAATTTGGATATGTGGAAATAGTTTCTGCAGTCTGCCCTACAACACAAGAGGCTCATATTTATTTGTTTTTTCTGTGAGCGAAAGAGAAAAAGGGCAGAACTGCCTGTGACAAGTGCCTCTCCAAAAATTGAAATAGTGACCTGGCCAAAATAAACTAACGTTTGAGCCAAAATGCCTGGACACAGAGCTTTAAGCAATTTGCGTCATATACCCCAGTGATAATTTACAATAACTGCTACTGAAGAACTACTTATCTTTTATGAAGGGTTGTGATCCGGCTGGTGGTGGTAGTTAGTTCCCCAGACTGTCCGGCCGATCAGTCCCGAGTACGGTGTCGAGGGTTGTTGGCAGTGTCTGGCAAGGAAAAGGTTTGTCATTATGAAAATATAATTTACACAGGCCTCATAAAATCTAACATTTAAAAAAAAATGCAAGCAGAATAAACAAATTTTAAAAACTAAGCAAATTGAAGACTAAATTCACTTAACACTCAAAGAGCGGGTAGTTTAGTATATTTGACTGTGCCGCCCAGCGTTTTTTTTTTTACCGTAAACTAGCTTGTTTCCTTGCTTATTTTCATGCATAAACAAGAGCCAGACCGTAATACAAGTATGTATCCCTGAAAGGGCTATAAATGAGCTTTCCAATGACACCAGAACCATCCTTCTACGATCACTGGTTGTCTTGCAACGATCGTGCAACCAGAGGGCAAAATCGGTAAAATACGGTAATTTCCTGACATTACGTGTGAAACGAGTGAGAGGGTGGAGTAGGGCGGAGTACATCTCAGTAGCTCCACGGCCACCGTGGCGAGCGGTCATGAGTTACCCTACGCTCCTCCCACCGCTCCGCTCTCTCAGAGCACATTACGTGCTCAAAATTGCATGAGTATAGCCAGGCCACATTTATTTCACTCTACAATAGCCAGGCGCCGCCAAAGAAAGGTTAACACTGCACTATATTCACAAGGCTAGGGCATAACTAGGTTGTAGAGACTCTACATTTGCAAATGAAACAGATTTATGTATATACTCTGGCACATGCTGGGGGTGACCGAGCCCAAACTTTTAGGGTCCGGGACCAATTTTAGTGTTCCCTCGCCCCTTTCTCTGTCTAGTAGGTGAACTTTACAATGAGAGGAAGATTCCTAGCCCCCTGCCCCCAAAACAGATAAAAATAAACTTAATTATGGTTCAAGTAAAACAATAGATTTAGCTAATGTATCACAGTTTTTCCAGTCAATTATCAATATTATCTACCAATAATTATTTCTTAAAACTAACTTTATATGTAAAAGACAAATTAGCACTAGAGGAATTTGAACAGGTGGAAAGTATTTCGGAGATTTAGACTGCAGTGCAAGAAAAGTAAAAATAAAGATAAAATATGCAATAGAAAAATGTGATTGAAGAGCTTTAAATTATTCTGAATGGAAGATTAGATATTTATACCATGAATAAGTCACTAAGGAACAATTACAACACAATGAGTTTTGAAAGACAAATACCACTTCAGATATGTAGAGAGTTATTTAATTATAAAAGCCGGTATTAACAGGCTGCAATCTTTACCTAGGCCTCAGAAGTGGCCAGTTAATGCAGAGGATATCAATAGAATGCAACACAAGGAGAAGAGTTAGTTAAGTAGAGCAGATTAACCAGACCACAGAGCTCCATACGGAACTCTCATAGGTCTGGCCTGAAGGATGCAGGATAGCATAACAAATGATGAGCTGAGGGGGCGTTTATAGGTAAAGAGCATTAGCGAGGTGATGCGTACAAGTAGACTGGGATGGTATGGACATGGAGAATGGCTGAACAAAATTGAGTGAAAAAATGCAAGTCTGTGATTGTGGAGGGAGCTGCACCAAGGGGTGGACATAGAAAGACCTGGTATCGCAGATCTCAAATACAAAAACTTTATTAGTGAAGCAGCCCTTAACAGGGTTGCCTAGAACGCCGCCATTAGGACAAGACTGAAACTGCACGTAAGTGTGGAGCACTGTGTGTGTATGTATGTTTTATGTAATGGCAAGATGGATGTATGTAATCTCATGGACGGGGCATAGAGTGATTAATGAATGAAGACTAGTCATATTATTTTGCTAAAGCGTTATTTCCAGATAGCAATTTTGATTAGTCCTTTTGCCTTTAAATGGTCTTTTCCTCGTTTTGGTTTGTTTATTTTGCAAGTTTTACCTTAGATCTATAATCTATTTTTTATTAATTTCACCACACCACCAAACACACCCAATGAAATTAATAAAAGCCCCGGGATTCGAACCTGGGTTATCAGATTTTTAGACACCTTAACCATTACACCACCAATTGATATTAAAAGCCATCAGATCGGAGTTGCTAACAAACTGTCAAACAAAATTTATTATAAGCTTTTTTTTTTTTAGTGTAAATAAAATTCTACTGCAAGTCAAAATACAAATAGATAAATGGCAAAATTGTAGAGAGATCACCGGTACTTCCAGTACATGTCCTTCCTAATCTTAAAATCTTATGCTGAAGCGTCGTTTCCACATATCGATTTTGATAAGTTTCGTCTTAACCGTGTTCGTCCAAGTTTTGGTTTGTTTATTTTGAAAGTATTACATTACTGTAATTAACAAAATAATTCCCCCCATTACCACCACCTTTAACCCCTTCAGACTCATATGACGCAGAGGTTGCCAGATTAGCAATAAGAAATAGAGTTCTCTCACCCTTATAATTATCTCTCCAAAATTAGTTTTCCAACTCAAAGACAACTGCAGAGGTTGAAGTAACTAAACTAAAGTTTTGTAAATACCCCTGATAGTAATAAAGGCTTTAACTTATCCCTAATAGGCTCAAAATTGAGTCATATGTCTGAGAGGGTTAAGGGGGTTTGGGCGTATTAATTTGCTTTATTAAATAAATTTTTATTATTTCTTTAGTTTCCTCACTTGCCATCCATAAAGCTTAAAAAACACCAAGATCCACCTAAGATAAATTTGTATATTTTTGATAATTTTTTTCCGGATGAAGACCGTTTTTATCATTATTTATATTTAAAAAAATTACCTCAATTGCATGAAATTTCCAAATATTGCCAAGAAACTGTTAGTTAAAATTGCCAAAGGTTATAAAATTTCAGAACTAATGGGGCTAAACATGGAGAAGGGGGTCCAGAAAAAGCCAGCCAGCCCGCCTTAATGCTTAAGGGGGGATGGCAGTTTTTTCTGGGTCCCCGTCTCCCTCACGTTTAGCTCCATTAGTTTAGAAATCTTAGGTTTATGGCAACTAGTTTAGCGATTTTAAGAACTTTAAACTTTGTTTTTGTCAATATTAGAGCCTTTCACGCCATTAACCTAGCAAGTGCGCATGGGGGTAATTGGAAACTTCCCCCTGTGCCGACGTATTTGAGGTGTTTGTCACTAAAATATTCATTGTACCATTAATAGCATTAATACTTATCCATATGCACCTATTATGGGTTGATTATAAAGGTATTAACCTGAAACAATAAAACTAGTGAAAACGGCGTTTGGATGGTCAAAATCGGAGATATAGCCCGCGAGTTGTATAATGTATGGGTGAGGCAAACTGCTTTCCCGCCAATTTCCCCCAAGGCCACTGAGACAGTCGATCGATACTCTCTCTTGCACTCGCTTGCCATCAGTGATGACAACACCCTGCTTGCAACTCTATGTTAGCACGAAAATATACCTCAGAATAAGGGAATAACAGGGAAAATAGGTGATAACTGAAGGAGAGGAGGAAAGTGGGGAAGGAGGGGAGGTAGAGGACTGAGATTTTGCATGGCCCAGGGGCCAAAAAAAAATAAAAAATTTTTTTTTTTTTTTCGATGTCAAAAGTTTATTTTTTTTTTCACTTCCTCATAAGAGTCTCTCCGCAGTCCGCTGGGGGAACTCTTAAAAGTCTCCCAGCAGTTCCCGGGTTAAGGCAACATTTTTCCTGCCGACCGATAGCGGTAAAATTGACACCTGGATGGGGATTATAATTTAAAACTTGCAAAATAAACAAACCAAAACTTATACGAACACAGTAAAGACAAACTACTAATCAAAATCGCTATGTGGAAACAACGCTTAAGCAAAATTTATAAATAAAGAACTATCCACCACATAGGGTGTACATTACTACACGAACACTACAATTAGTGTCAAAATGTTCTAATAAAATAAAATTTGCAACCTGACAAGACAATAGTACAAAATACATAACCCTCACTAACTATAGTGCCATCAGGTAAAAGTCTTAAAACTGTAGGCTGAATGGGGCCGAATGGATACAACCCAGAGAGGGAGAACAAAAATAGGTAGACTCCTTCAAGCGAGTTTATCCAGCAAAAATAGTACTTGCGAGGGCTTTTACTTAAATGTTTTAAGTGAGTGTGGAGTTACATGGAGGGATAGACAGACGAATGAGGAAGTAAGGAAGTGTGGTGTGTAAGTAGACTGGAAAGTGTGAAAAGGAACACCTTGAGATGGTTTAGCCATATGAAGTATGAAGCGAGAGAATGACTAAGAGGGTGTACGAAAGTAAGATGGAAGGACAGTGAGGTAAACCGAGAGAAAAGTGAAAGGATGGAGTGAGGTAAGAGTGAAGGTGGTGCTAGTTGGGAAGAGGGGCGTCTACTGACTGGGGACAGGTACATGGGGGCGTTTCGTTCCTGGCCTCCCCTTTGGGGATCATGGAGTCAGGCAATAGATAGACAAGTCATCCTTGGCAAACATTTTAGTCGCCACGTATGACTTTATGAGGGACACTTTATGAGAGACTTTACCCCACAGTAGACTAGAGGCCCATATACCACAGGTGATAAACACCAGTTCTTAACAATCGTCAATTACAAACTGCAATGTACTTTAATAAACTATTGAAAGCATATGGTCCTCTTGGGATTCTAACTCGGGACACCACACCCAGAACATAAGCATTTAAACCATTACTCCAACAGTTATAACAAACTAGTAATTTACTTATCTTTGTGGAGGTTTAGAAGTATAGTTGGCTGCCATGAAGAGTTATTACCAGTCCCGTCCAAACACCAACACAATCACGCGCTACACTAAACCCCCACCACCATCGCCATCTGTGGACAAAATTTACTTGCTAGTATTTGAACCAAAAGTTCACAAGCTAAATTTAATTACAGTATATACAGTACAGTATATACAGTATATACAGTATACCCCAGCTGATTGCTATTTTTTTATTAATTTCACCACACCACCAAACACCAATGAAATTAATGAAAGCATATAGGACATCCGGGATTCGAACCTGGGTTATACTCAGATTTTTTAGACACTTTAATTATAACTAGTAATGTACTTCTCTTTAAGGTGTGAACTGTAGTTAGCTGCCAAGAAGGGTCATCGGTCTGGTCCCAACACCAAAATCTGTGGAAACCATTTAATTGCTAGTATTTTAACTAAAAGTTCACAATCTAATAAGACCAGGTAAATGCTTAAGTTTGTTTATGAATTATTTCTAAAATTAAAAAATACGTAATTACACTTTACTGAAAAATATGGAATGGCAATATAATTTTCTAACATGGCTATTACAATTATTATAAAAAGTTGTGTTGTCGGGCGGATCACCTACCTCTGACCGAGTATATCGTAGTGTTTACTATACCCCTTTGAAAAGACATTAGCCTAACCTATCCTATTATTATAGGTGGGGGCTGCCGCCCCCACACTCCCTCCCCACTGTTTGACAAACTTGGGTGTTTACAAGACATACGCCTGGTAACAACGCATTCCGAGAACTATTCACTGAAGTCAGATTCATCAGGGCACCCACCCTAGCCCAGCTCTTCAGCAGGGAGTGCATGGTGGTAAAACACTAATTTATATTTTAAAACTTCCAAAATAAACAAACCAAAACTTAAGACGATCACAGTAAAAAGAAACTCAACATCGCTATGATGGTATATGCACAATAAAATTCTTAATTATACTAAGATAACTATGGAAAAATGTTATTTTAATACCACGAATTTTCTGAGTGTTTTTGTTTTTGTTTTGTGTTCATTTGCATCAATACATAGCGTTTGTAATTAGAAATCTCTGGGAAACCTATTTACCCAATTATCGATCAATGTAAAGACACGCCCCCCCATTGTGGGGAGGGCTATGAAGATCAGGGAAATTACGGGTAAAAGGTGTAAAAATACGATAATAAGGTTTTGACACGAAAGCTGGCTCGAGTTTTCATGAATGTGAAACTCCTAAAACCCGAAATTTGAAAAACCCGAGCCAAGTTTTGACCAAAGTTGGCTCGAGTTTGTGGATTTTTCAGATTAAAAAAACCCAGTTACCTAATTTCGAAACTTGGCTCTAGTTTTCATGAATGTGAAACTCATAAAACCCCAGCCAACTTTTTACCAAAGTTGGTTCGAATTTGTCGATTTTTCAGAGTAAAAATACATTTACCTAATTTCGAAGGTTGGCTCGGGTTTTCCGTGATTTGAAAGTCTTAAAACCCAACAAATGGAAAACCCGAACCAAGTGTTGTCAATAGTTGGCTCGGGTTTATGGATTTGTCAGATAAAACAAAAACAGTAACTTAATTTCTAAACTTGGCTCTGGTTTTCCGGAAAAAACATGGCCAAGTGTTTGCAAACTTTGGCTCTGGTTACCTGATTTGTGAGAGTAAAAAAAACCCAGGGTAATTATATGGAATAGGCTCGCACCCTTATTTTTCAAGTTTCCTCCAGAATTTGAGAAATTAGTGTTTTCATGGTCTTAGTTATGTGTTCATTACCCTAACCTAACAACCTAACCTGGGGGCTGCCGCCCCCAGACCCCCGCACGATTAGCATGTGGTAGCATTCAAGGAGACTACTGCAGCACTCTTCTTCTTCTTCTTCTTCTTCTTACCTCTGACTGGGTATAGGCTATCCTTGGGTTTAATACCCTATACCCCTTTGAAAGGACATTAGCCTAAGCTAACAACCTTACCTAATCTAGTATTATAGGTGGGGCTGCCGCCCCCACACCCCCGCTTTGACTTAGATTTTTGGTGTATTTGTCTGTGAAGTGGGTATTCTTCAATTTGTTGATAACTAAAATCTTGCATGCGCACTATATGGAGAAAAATATGCCTAATCTATTGCTGCCTATTTTCCCTATTAAATTGTTTCTCATAACGTCGCACTAGTGTCCTTGAATATTATCGGGTACCGTACCTTATTGAGAAGATGTGGAGGGAGTAGGTGGTGAGGAGGTGCGTCGGCGTGTACGGCAAATTAATATAACCTATTATCTGCCAAGGTTCTAAATGGGCATTATCGAGGAAGGTCTCTTTTCTATGGGCAGTTTTAAATCCACAATTCCGGCGTGTCGTCATCTTTAAAAACCAATATTCCGGACATCGCCACTCATTCCTATCCTCATAAAAATAACACTCATGGCCACATAGTAGACAAGTGACAGCAGTAGGTAAGCAACCGTGTTCAGTAAATAATTTTAGAGCTGCAGTATTGTTCCGTGTCTTATCAATTATTATTGAATGAGGCAGAAGAGCACAGCCTTTACACGCACCTGTCATGACTATACTGACCACCGGCTTAAAGGTATTTGGGGGGGGGGGGGTGTGAGATGGTCGTTTGTGATTGGTTCACTGCAATGACTTAACTGTTCATATTACAGGTGAGTGATTGGATCCTGCTTATATAAGTGACGATAACCTATGACTTATAATGAAGAGTTCATACAAAACACCAATAAGAAGCCAGAAGTATCTCGTGACTTTATGCAGAAGGGGTGGGAAATATGAACCATTATTTCTGAGGATTGGCAGGTGGCGTTGTATTCGACCGACAGGTTGATAGAAAGAGCTCTAGTAAAAAAAAAAATGGCTGGCACGAACGGCGCGCCGTCTATGAGATTTTTGACAACCTTTTTACCAAAAAATACATTTCAGTACCGTAATTTTTTATTAAGTTTTGCCGAGGGTTAAAACACATTTTCATATGATCTTTAAAGCATATACATTACATATTTATCTTCAAATATATCAAAAAAATTAGTGGTATTAAAATAACATTGAACCATAACTATTTTTTAAACTAATTTTGACATTCACATGCATTTCCTAGTCTACTCTTTATATTATCAAACTCTTATTGGCTAAATTGTCAAAGTGGTTATATGTACTGTACTCTACTCAAATTGGATGTAGTTTTCGAAACTAGGGTTAAAATCAAATTGCATAATTCAGTAATTTTACATTCACAAGTCACTTTATATACAGTTGCGTATAAACAAATTCGCTTGATTTTCGGTATAAGTAAGGTGTCCCAGCAGCACAGAAATAAGTGAAAAATTAACCCTCTCAGACATATAACGCGATTTTGAGCCTATTAGGGATACTTTAAAGCCTTTGTTACCATCAGGGGTATTTAGAAACCTTTAGTTTAGTTACTTCAACCTCTGCAGTTGTCTTTGAGTTAGCTGTGGGCAGAAAACTAATTTTGGAGAGGTAATTATAAGAGTTTGATCATTCTATTTCTTATAGCTAATCTGGCAACCTCTGCGTCATATGTGCGTGAAAGGGTTAAAATAAAAAAAGACTAGCACATAAGTATAAATAAACAGCCACACTATACGAAATTGCTGTATATACTTATAAATTAGCTTAAGTTATTCTGGCATAAATTCAATATAACTTGAAAATAAACTAACCAAAACAGTCTACAAAATAAAGACTAAAACTTACAAAATAAACATACCCAAACTTATACAAACAGTAAAAATAAAAAACTAATTAAAATCGCTATGGAAGAATTATAAATAAATCTTAACGGCCAACACTAATCTCCTCGTTAACTCAACCCATTGGTTATGTAAAGTTTACTTTAATCATTAGCCCTGGTTAGATAGATAGATTATAAGCTTTCATTTCATCTGACGGTAAATCTAATCCCTTAGCAGCTAATTTTTAGATATTAATGGAAAACTATGCAACTACAGTCTCTGCATCATTAAGTTTATACAATTAGCACCATATTTCACTAAATAATAATACAAATCTTTATGGGAACTTTGCAATTTAAGTCAGTTAAAAAGAAACTAGCTATAGGTTAGTACAGTAGTGGACTGGAATGACTAATATTTAGAGTTAGTTTTTAAATTATACCGGTACTAAGTTAAATTAGGTAGTTAGATTAGGCTAATAACTAAATTGCACAATTTCAAAACATTAAATATGAAGGAAAACTAGGGAATTAAAAAAAACTGTTAAACTATTTGGAGCCATTGGTAGAATTCTACCGATAGTGAAATTATAGAGCAACAAATCTAATAGTTAATTACCCCATACTTATTATTTCAAACAATTATGTGTTAAAGTATTCCTATAAACTGTTGTAAGTAACTTTGGGTTAGGACATGGCAGATGTCAAGCTACCCTGGTTATAGTCAGTTTAATTTTTACCCAACTTATTACTACATATTTAGCTACAAAATCTTCGGAATACTGTAGCCTAGTAATTATCCCAAATTAACCATTTAGAAAAAATTGATTTTAGTAACCGTAGGTTAGTATATTGGGTTAAACTGACTAGGAGTTTAGGTTGCCGTACAAAACTAGTTTCAGATATTTGTTACCATTAATTTAAACAAAGTTCAAAGACATTGGTATAAAGTAAAGATTCATTAATGCAAACTAGGAGCGGTGGTAATGGCAAAACTAACAAAATTAACTCTCATCACCCCTGCCAAACTTCAACAAAGCTTAAAAGAAACTCAGTTCTCTACATTAATTACAAACCCCAATGTACTTTAATAAACTGAACATAGCATATGGTTCTACCGGGATTCGAACTCTGAACACCATACCCAGAACATAAGCATCTAAACCATTACACAACCAACAAACAAAACTACTTCGCAGCACTGGCCCATCACCCTTCCATGTGGCAAGAAAACGTGAACGCATGATAGAATGTAAAACTCAAAATAAAAACTTATACGAACACAGTAAAAAGACAAAACTAAACTAAATCGCTGTGGAAAAAACACTTTAGCAAAGTATTTATAAATAAAAGCACAATCATTTATGGCTACCCTGTTCCTGTCTATTATTGTCCACTAGTTAAAGCACAATTCTGCCCAAGAACAACTCTAACCTATCCTAGTATTATGGGTGGGGGCTACCGCCCCCACACCCCCGCTGATTGAGTAAAACTGTTAACTGTAGAAATCCAGTTGGTGTGGAGTAATAGGCCTACCCTATATTATAAAATAGAAAAAAGACATTTGCCTAACTCAACTATACCCAACCTATCCTAGCATTATGGGAGGGGGCTGCCGCCCCCACAACCCGCTGGTTGGGTAACCGTGCAAAAAACAGTATTATTGGAAATCAATTATGCTACTCTGGCAACGAGTGGGCCGAGAGGTTCACAACAATAACAGAAGTGCGGCGGCGGACGTAAGTTCACATGGGACTTCACATGTCACTTCACATGCTTCACATGTCTCACTCCCTAGACTGGAACAAGACTTCACGGGCTTCACTGTTCATTGTAAAGCGGTGAATGTTAAGGCTCTCTGCCTATGCCCGAGATTTTATTTATTACGGTACCCATTAACTTGCGGAAGTTTAAAGCTATGGGAAAAATTCTGGTCAATATTTAAGAGTCACCACAGCTGGGATCTCATTTCTAATGGTAGTTTTGGGTTCCTATCATTCTATGCTTCATTGCTATATCCTTTTTATCCACGGGAAGAAAATAATGCTTTTTTTTTTTTTTTTTTTTTTTGCATTAACCTAGCCAAAAAACCTAACTTAACGTAAATGTATATGGGGGCTATTAAGTTAGGTTTTTTGGTAAGGTTAATGCTAAAAAAATTAAGCCAAGAAAAAAAAATCCCGTGGATAAATAGTATATAGCAACGAAGCATAGAATTATAGGAACCCAAAACTACCATTAGAAATGAGATCCCAGCTGTGGTGAGACTTAAATATTGACCAAAATTCTTTATGTTACGGTACTTGCCATAAACAATTAAGATTGCGCTGCCAGCCTAGTTGTGGCACGGCTCTTAAATATTGTCCTAATATAATAAATAATTACTGTACTTATCTGTGAAAGCTGTGACTTGGGAGAAGTTTCAGCCTGCTGGTTGTTAGTCTAAAAGGTATTCTACGCAGGGCTCAAACTCCGCACCCATCTGTACCTGTGGGGATAGTAGACATTAGAATATTAGAAGCTTTCCTAAGCTTACTTAAATGTGGCACACTAAGACATTGCCTAATTTGAAACCCCAAAACTAGACTGCTAAATATTAGGCGAGAATCAGAAAAAAAGTTTACTCAGATTTTTCAAAATTTCAGTAATATATAAAATTAAAATAGGGCCTATGCTTAAAACAAAAAATAGCCTAAATAGTGTAATAAAGTTGCTCTGATTAGGCCAATGTCCAAGGGGGTGGGGGGCCATTGATCTCTTCAACCCACCATTTTTCCAATTTGCACCATTTCCCTTACCTACTGTTAAACTCTCGATTAACCCAATAAATGCCGCCAGTTGACGGTCTTCAAATTAATGGATAGCCTAGCCTAGGCTAAGTTAATGCATAGCCTATCCTCCACTCAAACCATGAAAACAAAAAAATCCTTTGAAAAATTAGAAAAAATCTTAAGGCTGCTCTAGTAGTCTTTAAATGGTAGTTTTAATGTGTATTATACTGTAGGCTAATTATTCAGTTTTCCTATATTAGGCCTAGCCTACCCCTTAGGCTAGTATCCCTCTACTCAAAATCAAACTTTCCCAAACTCTGCCATCGGAATTGCAACTATGAATGAGAATGGCCACACAAATTGCTTAACTCACTTTTGAACTATGAAATACAGCAGAATACAGCTGTAAAATATAACTATAAATAGTCGGTTCACATTTTCGATCGTAGCAAACAAGGTGGCCAAATTAGCCACCGGTCAACGGCGGCGACCAACTGCTTCAGTGTAAATCACAAATAGCAGATGCGAGCCACATTTGTGATCCACAAACTTATTAAAGGGAAAAATACATGCAAACTTTACTAAAATAATATATTAAAGGGGAAAATATACAAACTTTAACAAATTAAGTAGTTTGAAGCAAAATTGCATATTAAAGTAAATTTATTTTAGCAGACCACGTAATCAGATTGCCCCAAATTTAGTGACGTAATTTAGTTATAACTCAATTCTGATTGGCTGTACTCCGCTAGTTTCCGAGCTCACGAAAACCGATAATTTATAGAAGAATTAGAATACTCTTATTACCTAAACAACGAAAACTATAATACGAGACTTACACCAACGCTAGATCGTCGAAACTGCTGCAAAACAGTTGAATCTCACGGCAACTGAAGAGGGTGGCTTCCGAGCTCCCGATCACCAAGGATGTTCACGCACGAGTGACCGCTCCGGCTCAAGTCCAGTCAACTTTGCCTCCCTTTACCCCCATCCCTCTTCCCGTTCTTTCTCTCTGCTCCCCCTCCTGTTCCCGTTCTTTCTCTCTGCTTTTATAATTATTTGGTGAGGTTCGAACACCCTTGGTCGAATAATTTCGCGGCAATTTAGCCAATTTTGGGTTGATCGAATCTTTACGTCTCGATATTAACACTAGACGATATTAAACAGCTTAGAAAGGGCCTTTAGTAATCAAGGCGGAAATATATCTCAATTAACCTTTTGAGTTCCACAAATACCTTCTGAACTTTATAAAATCGTCTAACAATGGCCCGAATATAATGAAGCCAGGTGTCATGGTATTGTTGACCGAGTTAAAATAATTGTTTCACTCGCGTATTCGAACCTTAATGCTCTATATTTAGCATAAAAGTCGCTATATCCGCTAAATAAAGCCTGAACCATGGCTACAATAATTAATGTTGGTGGATACAAAACAAAGAATATGACTCGATAAATGTCACATTTTATTAATGCTTTAGAACAGTTATAATCTCCAAAAACAGCTATAATTAACATTGATAGATAACAAAGATTATTTCATACAGTAAATATCTCAAATATCTAGCATTAAAGTTGCTAAATTAGCAACGCTGCTCCAGATTGTTGACGATTCGACTCTCGTAAACGAAGCGATACTCGCTTATTTTCGTAATTATACTGTTTAATCCACTTATGTATAGTATAGCCTATATGGGTAATAAATGCTCACACTTTATAGCTTTAATTTTAAAATGTATTTTATAAATAATGGTGAAGTTAATTAGCCAGAATTTTGCACAATTCGTAACACGTCTGATTCGACTCTTCATATGAAGCACCTTTTATATTATCCACATGTTAGAGACCCCGTGCGAGGCTAGTGTGGAAGGTGCTGATTGGCTTATTTGAAATTTCCCGAGTTATGATAGGCTACAGACCTACAGTTATACAAGATGTTAAAAAGTCGAGTTCCACATTCATAATTATGTAACCTATCTCCCTTGAAACTCCCACTAAAACTCGTTATAATTTAGCAAACTTATGATTCGGTTGTATTCTTTGTAATTTCGTTTGTGCTAAAAACATAAATTTTGCATTCATTATTATAAAGCTTCATAAAATTTAAATATTGTATGCCCTAATTACAATATTTCAAATTTGATGAATCTTTATAATAATTAATGCAAAATTTATGTTTTTAGCACAAACGAAATTACAAAGAATACAACCGAATCCTAAGTTTGCTAAATTATAATGAGTTTTAGTGGGAGTTTCAAGGGAGATAGGCTAAATAATTATGAATGTGGAACTCGACTTTTTAACATGACTGTACTAAGGGTAGATCTATGGGGAGGGTCTGTACGCAGCCGGATACCTTACCCCAGGCCCCGCCCACTGCCGAAAATGTACAAATATCATATTATATTAGATTAGATTAACCTAACTTAACCTAACCTAACCCTAATATAATATAATATAATATAATATAATATAATATAATATAACATAATATAACATAACATAACATAACATAACATAACATAACATAAATAACAAAATAAAAATATAAAAATATACTAAACTTCGAGTGAGATCGAACACTGGATTTCTGGATGCCAGGCGGGAGCTCTAGTGACTGTACTACAGAGCGAGCTGGCAGGAATGGTTTGAAGGGTTTATTTAAACACGGGGGCCGGGGCCAAGGGAGGCTTACATTTTCGCGCATGCGTAGAGGGTAAGGTATCCGGCTGCGTACATCCCCTCCCGATCTACGCTGGCTATGGATAGAAATTCGAAGCCATTTTTATGGCCAAATTTATATCTGGTGTAATCATAATAATAATAATAATCTTCTGGTTACTTATATAGCGCCCGTATCTCCTCCTTCGAGGATTCACAAGCGCTTGGCTTTCTTTAGTCTACCAGAGATCATTACCCATCCCCCTTGCTCATGGGGAGATGGTAACCGCCGGCTATATCCCAGAAAAAACTTTTCAATCTGAGCCGGGATTGAACGCGAGACCTCGAGATGGGAATCAGGCACGCTGTCAACTGAGCTAGCCGGACGGCTGGCTATACACTATTTTCAATGCTATTTTGATTACCAGTAAATAATTTAGCCTACTTAGCTTAGGAATAACCTCTAGGAATCAAAGGGGTATTTAAATTAACCTTCCCATTCTTACGGATATTTCCTAAATTAAAAGAAAATAGTCTGTAGGTAGCTCAAATTAACCCCTTCGCTGTACTGGCAACGTTTTTTCAATTGTATTCTTGGTATATCGAGACGATTTCGTAGAGTTTAACAAGGATCTGTGATAGTTAAAAGGGTTAAGCGAGATAGTTCGAAGCCTGTTAATTGCTGGAGACCCTTTTTAAACCGAATAAAATTGTCTAAATATAGCTAGAATAAACTTTAAAAGACGTCGCCGGTACAGAAGGGGTTAAAGGCAGAAAGCTTAAGTTTTCCCTGGCTGACCCTTCCTAAATGATAAAACTATTAGCTTAATTACTCAAGTCGTTTATAAGTTATAGAGGGCAGTGGTATAGATAATTGGCCTACCTATTATGAATGGACTATAGTAATTGACCACTTGCGAGTTTCAGGCTAGAAGGAAGTTGGAGCCGTGAACATCGATATTAAAGAGAAATGTAATAATAATGTGGATTTCTGATGGATAAAAAGTATGATTAATTTGGTTTTATGTATTTTTAGATGTATTATGACCGTATTTTAGCTGATAATTCTGCTAAATATTGATGGCCACAGCTCCAACTTCCTTAAAGACCGAAACTCGCAAGTGGTCAATTGCAAGATTTGATCTATAAGGAAGTTGGAGCTGCGGCCATTGATATTTAGTAAAATGATCAGCTAAAATACGGTCTTAAAAAATTCATAAATATATAAAATCAAATTGATCATACTTTTTATCCATCAAAAACCCACATTATTATTCCATTTCTTGTTAATATCGATGTTCACGGCTCAAACTTCCTTATAACCTGAAACTCGCAAGTGGTCAATTACAAACC
This sequence comes from Lithodes maja, assembly GCA_037953745.1. Taxonomy (NCBI): domain Eukaryota; kingdom Metazoa; phylum Arthropoda; class Malacostraca; order Decapoda; family Lithodidae; genus Lithodes; species Lithodes maja. The sequence continues at coordinate 37,135 of JBAKBP010012557.1, read as the reverse complement.
CGCATTATATAATAAACAATTTGTATATATCGGTCGTTTACATATAGTTGAAATTAATGTTGTTTATGCACTAAGGGGATATGGCCTTATTTATTTGCTAATTGATATATATAATATTATATATATAATATTATATATATATATATATATATATATATATATATATATATATATATATATATATATATTTTCCTCCCTAGACCTCCATCAACCTGTACAAATCGCTCCCTTGAAGGGGGTTCAAAATACATTGGTAAATTTTTCGGTAGAAAAATGTCCCCGTCTTAAGCCGGTCACTCTTAAAATTACAGGTTCGCTTTCACTCGCCAGGAAAAAATCGACACCTAAATGGCACGAAAGGTCTTAATATTGACAAAGATATGGGGCGTAAAATCTTAAAATCGCAAAGGTAATGGCTGAACGTTATATAATTGTGCATGTGCAGTTTAGGAAGGATCTGTGGTGGTAAAAAGGGTTAAGTGGTGCAGTTCGAAGCCTTATAATTGCTGGAGGTTCTTTTGAAAGTAAGTAAAATCGTCTAATAGTTGCCAGAATATAATGAAATACCGGTACTGAATGGGTTAATGGGGGAGGGGCTGGTTTTTCTGTCCCCCTTCACCCTCGTGTTTAGCCCCATTGTTTATTTAGGTGTTAAGACCTACGCCCCATTAGTATGTCAATTTTAAAACCTTTCGTCCCATTTCTATATCAATATCAAGACCTTTGGTGCCATTTAGGTGTCATTTGTTTCCTGGCGAGTGGTAGGAAGCCTGTAATTTTAAGAGAAACCGGCCTTCAACCTGGACATTTTTCTACCGAAAAATTTACACATTTATTTTGAACGTGGGTCTAGGGAGTGTTTTTTTAAGCTTGATGAAGGTCTAAGGAGGAAACTAAAAAAAAACACACACACACACACAATTATAAAAATATAGGCCTACATAAATGAGGACATTTTATATTATGCAGTAGTTAAATAATATAACCAAATAATTAATGGTGTTATGGCAAATTATTCATGTAGGCCTAAGTCAATCATACTTTGTTTTTTCATACATAAGGTTATCTATATGCTCAGGCCCAATCCACACTTTTCCTATCCCCCCCCCCCCCCCTCCCCTCTATTTTAGTATTTTTATTTATTTATTTATTTTTTATTGGGGGTGGCCGACTCAAGACAGAGCAAGAACAGGAAAACACAAAACACAAGACAAAACAGCGAACAAACACAGACAAAACACAAAATTCACACACATTATAGAGTGGGTATATATTGATGAGGCCAACTGTACAAACTAGTGACGATTAAGGTTTCCAGGGATGGTTTCTCAGAAAGTTTAATGGTTTCGCGTATTTTCCACAATGTATGGGACCTCAATTTCGTTCAGGAGGGGTATGAATACGGAGAGAATTTTGCGAAATTATCAGTCGAGTCTTGGACACCATACAATAAGGATCACCATCACCTGTATCATCCAGGTACTGTGAAGGTTATTAGTTTGATTATAATCTTAGTTAGATATTTGTTATTAGATTCACTTAAATTTGGTTCAATAATTGGTAACTCTCTATCTATTGCCTGACGCCGTGATCGCCGAAGGGGTGGCCACGAACTAACCAACCACCCCCATGCACCTCTGTCCCCAGTCAGTCGACGCCCCTCCCCCCAACCAGCACCGCCTTCGTTCATGTAGTTCCTCACTCCATCCTTCCACCTCATATTCGGTCTACCTCTCCCCCTCTGTCCCTCCACCTCGCTCTCTTACACCTTCTTAGTCATTCTTTCGCTTTCCATACGTTCCATATGGCCGAACCATCTCAAGTTGTTCCTTTTCACACTTTCCAGCAAATCTACCTCTCAACCAACGTCCATGCTTCGCTTCCGTAAGTCCGTGTCGGGATTACCACACTGTCATGCAAGGACTTCTTCACTTCCATACTGACCACCCTATTTCTTGTTACTGCTTTTAGCGTTCCTACAACCCTCTTCCCCTGTTGTACCCTCTCCCGCACCTCTTCATCCATAGTCCCATCTTTACTCAACGCACTGCCCAGATACTTAAAGAGTTAACGATCTCCATAGCCTGACCGTTCAGCTTCACCTCGCACTCTGTGACTTCACCCCTTTCGAAGACCATAACCTTGCTCTTCCCCGTATTTACCTTCAAATTCATTTTTTCGCACACTATTCCAAACTCATTTACCAGACCCTGAAACTCCCATTCATTATCACTCATCAGAACTATCATCCGCAAACAGCAGTATAGGTAGCTTCCACTCAATTCCCTCCCTTTTCAGCGATACACCAACATCCACTGCTCTTGATAGTATTTCTTTCACAACTCCATCCCTATATTCAGTAAACAACCACGGGGACATCACGCACCCCGGTTTCAAACCAACTTTCAGGTCAAAGAACTCTCTGCTCACTCTCCATGTACTGCACCCTTTGCACCCTCATACATGCTCTTCACTGCTTTCAGCAACTTGCCCTCTACTCTGTATATTCTAAGTACTTTCCACAAACCTTCTCTATCCACTCTGTCATAGGCCTTCTCAAAGTCCATAAAGGCAACTTACACCTTTTGTTTCTTCAGATGCTTCTCCACAACACCACTCCATATCACTTTTGTTTAAATTGGTTGCTTTGTTTCTTGTAGACTGTGGGTTATTTATAATTTAAATTAAACTGTTTCCCTTTACCATTATTTTACTGAATTTTCAAGTAATTTGTGTTAAAGGTGAACTACACGGATAAACTAAACTGAAGATATGTAGTGTCATAACTTGGCATGAATATACTGTAATATGTATATGGGTAATATAGATATAATTCTATTAAACTCTAGAACAAAATACTAATTTAGTAGTTCGGGACTAATTGGCATTTTCAGCCAGCTGGAGTGACTCTATTGTGTTGACTCGCTTTGTAAAAAAGATATGCGGTCCTGAACAGCTGTTTTTCGTAATTTATTACTTTCAATTAAATACTCAAGATCTGCAAAAGATAGACCAACGTCCTGATGTGGTGCAAATCCAGAAATAATCCCAGCTCGCCAGCAATTGACATGCATTCGGTGTTTATGAATGTTTAGCCTGGTCTAGAGTTGAGGAACTCGGTTCTAAGGCCTATTTCGTAATGATAAGTTTTCTGTTCAATTTATATATCGCGGTCCCTTGACCAGACAGTGGTGAAGCCAAATGAGCTGTAAACATGCATACAAATTCTAAGTTAATTAAATTAAAAAAAAATTCACCCTTTTCCCATGTCTATTGTTCTCACCATTGGCCACAGTTATGTCATGGTAAACACGCCAGTTTGCGCCACATACAATAACTTGGGTAAGCTATATTTCTATATTTAGAACAAATTTATAAAAAGTTCTTCAGTGTCATGTACCTAAAACCAAGCGACATTGTAGTTTGAATAAGTTTCGTCCCTGGAATTCACCTTTAAATGAAAGTGTTTTCTTGGAAACTAAAGTTTTAAATTTAATCTATGTTAAACTAATGACTGATTTGTATTTACATTAACTGAGTTTTTTTTTAGTTTAAGGAAGTTTACTTTTAATTTAATGCTGAAAGTTTAAGTTCAATAAGCTTGTAAGTTTATTTTTGTTATTAGTTTATAACTGTATTGGCCTATGGTTTGGAAGATTATTTTACCGAGAATTTTAATGATTTCTCTTAAGGTAATGTTCATGGTTTTGCTGATGCTGAATGAACCTAGCCCATTAAACTTTTTCAGCCCGTGGTAGCTTACTCCAGCCCTGGGTCTACGGAATTATAACTATTGGAATCTTCGAAAGCACTTATTTTGGAATTCTGAATTTGTTCTGTACTAAAAATTTTATGCAAATAAAAATTCAAATATACTTTAGTATTTACTTCCCTAGAGTGTGGGATTTATTTAAAAATCTATAAAAGAATTATCTAAATGGTCCTAGTAGCATATATAACTAACTACTAAAATGGCAACCAAGCAAATTTGACCAAACTAGCCTATAGCCTACATAAAACTAAAATTGGTGTACATATAATTTAAAAGTTTTGGTTAATTAGTAAGACTTCTTTTATCATGTTATGCCTTGTGTGGGCCGATCGGCGTTCTCCAGACAACCATTTTCGTATGTTCTACTATAATTAATAATAGTCAATATTTTAAACTCTAATGCTATTTTAAAGTAATTCTATTTTTTAGATTTAGTTTTTTAAGCTTTATCTAAGACTAATTCATGGAAATGAGTATTTACCAATTATCCAAAATAAACTAGTTACTAACAAACATTGCCCCCGATAGTGGTACGGGCTATGAAGAATAGGGAAATAGTTAAAAAGCAAATTTATTGCATTGCAATTTTAACTAACAGTTGGCTTGGGTTAGTGACTTTTAGCCTCTTAACTTTTTTTTTTTTAACGTTGTAAACTGTTGGATCGGATTTCATGGGGTGGAATGGACAATAGCCTAGCCTATCTTCTAAAAATGCTAAACTTTGAAAAATTAGCCTAACCTTACCTATCCTAGTATTTTATTATTGGTGGGGGCTGTCACCCCCGCTGGTTGGATTTGAGTGCTAATGGTAGAAATCCAGTTTGGGTAGTGTGAAACTTTGAAAACATTTTAGCTTAACTCTACAAAATTACCTTCCCTACCCAAGATTATGGGTGGGGGCTGATGCCCCCACATCCCCGCTGGTTGGGTAACTGTGCAAAAAAACAAAAACAAACTAAACTAATGGGACTTGCAACAAGAGGGCAGCGAGGTTCACAACAACGTGTGTGGCGGCGGACGTAAGTGAAAATAAGATCTTTGTGTTTATTACCCATTATTTTTCGGTAGTTTAAACATATGCGAACTATTGATTTTGTTTTTAATTACCCATTAAGATTGCGCTGCTAGTTGTGGTGATGCTCTTAAATGGTCCAAAATAATTGATAGCCTACCTTATAGCACAACCAATCTATCCGAAGCCCTTATAACTAAACTGTATACATAGCCATCTATATCAATGACTTGGCTATGTTAGGATCCTGGCGAAGTTTCGAAAGATTCAGTCTTCGATAGGAAGGGTTAATGTCCGAGCCTGGCGTGGGTAATGTTAACTGGAGGTCAATGAAGCACGTCTTGGCACTGTAGGGGTATATTAGCTTCTGGTCGAAAAATTTATAATTTTGTTAAAAGGGTTTACTCACTCTTTACTTTACATATAAACTGAAGTAAGTCTTGAGTAAACAGATTATCCTAGAGTCTACAAAATTATAGCAAACTTTTGGATCCTCCGAAATCGTCTCGTGATAGCGGGAAATTCAAACTATCCAAAATGCAGTACCTCATTTTATTCAGAAGTTTTATAACTTAATTACCTTGGCCAAGGTAATTTAATTAAAATATTTCTTTACATTGCAGAAAGTAGACTTCATCAAAGCTGCGGAAAAGATTATTTTTGGAACTGTTCATTAGTGTGAACAGACTTGATTGGAAAACTATAATCTGGGCAATGAATGTGGCATGGACTAAAGTTTGAGGTTTGGATAAAGCCATAATCGCCTGAACATGATAAAGGTCCTGAACTGGTAGAAGTCTAGGCCTACCAATGGTGTGTAATTAGGAAATCTATTTTAAACTTGTGGAAAGAGTATTGTGGAACTTTCTTAATAGTCTGTCTGGAATACAAACTTTTACGAACAGATTGATGCCATTGACTAATTCTTTACACTAATATACCCATTACAAGTTTGGTAATTCTTGTTACTGTAAATGTTCTAGATTGGATAAAAAAACACCATCGCAGATGTTTCGCAGATAGCATCAAGTCACTAACTAATACTGGTATCTCCACTTAAATGTTCTCAATTGCTAGTACCACTAATTTGTATCGTCCGTATGACCTATCATTAATTTTAAGATTATCATTTTATACTAGTAGTGGAGTGGTCTTGTCTTTTATGCATTTTTATATAATTTAAAATAAAATTGGGATGACAAGATAAACGCACAAAGGAACTAATCAAAATCGCTATGAAAATAACTCTTAATAAAAGAACACAACCACCACATAGGGTGTACATCACTACATGAGCCAGTTAATTTGGTTCTCAAGCAAACTAATTGCACATAACTATGCACTATCGTCCTACTCAAGGAATTTGTCAGTTTGGGACCTCCTGGTAAATTTTACTAAATTATGTATGAATAAAGAAACTGCAATTTTTTTAGTCATTCCTCTATTTTCCAACAATTTTACTACACATTTTCTCCATCTCAATGGAAGTATTCCTTCCCCTCTACCTCTCCTTGTATCTGACTCGCATTCTCTTTGGAAGCCTTTTATCTTCCATTTGCTGAACATGACCATACTGTTACGACCGGGGCTACGAATAAAACAAGGGCACTTAATGATTGGACTAGTAATAGGGCACTATGCAACAACGGTACGCTAGATCCAAACCCTCTAACTTATATGCCGGCGAACAAAAACACCTATACCCTCCAGAGTTAATCTGCGATAACTGGGTATCCTTAACTGGGCATAAAGTTATGTACTCTACTTCAGGCTAACCCACACTGGTATAGCCTGATCACAAACCAGATGCAAGTTACGTTAAAATGCATAAAAGGGAAGCTATGGAAAGATCAATTAAATCACTGCAAGATTTAATGCAATAAAAAGAAGTTTCAATATAGTTACAATAAACTCTTCACTCCTATCTGAAAGAAAGTGAAGTATAGTCCTACAGCATAGACCTGGAAACTTCTGAAGAAAGTCTGATGCTCATAAGATGCTCGTATGTTAAATTATATAAAGGCAGGACACCACACGTGTAGACTGAATACACTAAAAGATAGGGCATATAATGTTAACTGACACTAATATTATAAATGCGCAACGGCAGTAATGCTAGACACTAAAAGTACTTCATCAATGAAACGGCCTGCTATGGTTGTGCAACTCGACAACAACCTAGACTAATAAATACTGAATAATAATGCGTACATATCAGAAGAGCTCGTGTCCTAACTAGTGTCTGCTCGGCGAATAAAGTCTAGCTGGGATATCGAGGTTAAGAAACTGTGGCTGAGCAAGACAGGCTCATAGCCTAGCGTCGTCCTTAAGGCGGCATGATTAAAGTTACGTTAATGACGGGGATGCTCTCTTGGTAGATCCACATCTCCAGTATCTGGTTCTACCCTGGCGATCCCTCTAAAGTCAAGCAAAGAGGCAGCACTGTGTAATAAGGTAGTAGGCTAATGCCCTCTTACAACACTATGCTGCACTCGCAAAAGGCACAACCAAAAGGACAACCTAGGCTACCACAGAAACTGTCTAAGTCTTGTAGGTATAAGCAAACCATACACACATCGCTGACAACGACAACAGATACCTTATCCCAGTCTAGCATTAAATAACCCAGCAGAGCACTACTGATAATGAGAGAGACACACAAAGAGTCTTCAAACTTCCATAAACTAAGGACACTGAGGGAGACACCCCGAGAGTCCTCAAACCTCCATAGACTAAGAACCCTTATAGCATATTCTAATACATGGAAATATATATGAGACCGACGCACACAATACGATGGGCCGATATGAAATAGTTTACAGAATCCAAAGGGAGTGCTGTGACGTTAAAAGATTAGAGGAATGAAGGAAGGAAGTTGAGTGAGAGAGACCGTATCAGAATGGTGGAGATATGGGGGACAGTTGTAAAAAGGATGTTAGTCATGTGCGTCCCTAGCCTGCTCTGAGGAGGGTAGCTCCTCAGGATCCCACAAAAGCATGGTGGTCGGCCAATCACAGGCCGATAAGTCACAAGGCAGCAGGTGTCACGTGACACAGCCAGACACGCCAGCCAATCAAGGGGCGTGGGAAGGCACGCACGCGAGCCTCCGAGCGAGGGAGACAACACATGCATACGCACGCACACATTACCACCACACTGCCTACACCACTCTCTCTCCTTAACAATATGCAATGCATGTTATATTCTATTAATGATATAAAGCACTTCCCATTGTCACAGACGAAAAGAAAGACCACCACTGGACTGTCTGTAACAATGAGAGTACAATGAAAGAGAACAACATTCTCCGATAACTGTAGCCCATTTTACTGCCCTGGCGAGTGCTAGTGGCTAACGGAAGGAGATTCTGCCAACGCTGGTAGGCGTCACAATACCAGCACCCTTCTGTTCACTCTTGCCGACAAATGTTCCTGCTGCCCCCCTCTATGTATCTCTTCATTCCTCAATCTGTCTACAAGTCCCCCCAAACATATCTAGCAGCTTGCGTATACTTTTACGATTCAGATTATGCTCAATTGCTCAATAGTATGCTTGACTAAACCGCATATTTCTTATCTAATTAATATTAAATTTCACAAAAGGAAGTTCGTACCTTCTATTAAAAACCACACATGCAAGCATAGGATATTAAATGAACAAAATATACATGTCAAATTTATTAAACTTACATTCCTCCCACGACAATTTTTTTTAGCATTTCATTACCTTCTCAATCAGATGAGGCATGTTTTAGTTTCATTTTCTAGGAGACTACTTGCAAGTCTTAAAAGACAATAATTTCATATCACCAACCCACCAATTAACTTACAAATACACCTAATTAATGAATACAATGTGGTACTCCAAGGATTCAAACTTACGATACTCGCACCGAAATTCCGAGCACTAACCTTTTATTGAAATAATGGAAAAGCAAGCACCACCACCAAGCAATTTTGCTCCTATGACCACCAAACCTCAAGGCCACAAGGTAACAACTCCTAGCCCAACAAAAGGCACCCAAGATACTACCATGACATGTCCCCCAACACCAAGGAACAACTTATCCATCACCATAAGTGAAATAACAGGGAAACGGTTAACCAAGCATTCACCACCACCAAACAGTTTTCCCTCTCATCCTACCACATCACCTCACCACAGTAGAAGAATGGGAAACAGTGGCCGAGTAGAGGAAAGAGCTGGGAACGAAAGGACATGGCTGAGCTTCCCGCCACACCGCCAGGAGACGCATCGTAGGCGGAGCTTCCTACCACACTGCCAGGGGAAAAACAACAAGGTCACCTCCCTGTACCAACAATGATATATCCTACAAACCCGGAACACTAATTGCTACCATCAATATGACACGTCCTCTAACACCAGAAGAGGACTTCCTCATCACCATCAACAATTCCAAAGTCCAGGAAAATAAAAGCAAGAAACGGAAAAGACTAAATTCTCCCACTAACCCTCAACTCAACAAGGGCACAACCCCCAGCCCAGACAAACGTGCTCGAACCATTAGCTACAAGAGGGACTGTCCTCCAACACCAGGAAAGGACATGGTCATCAACCGAGACAATGCCAAAGTACCAAGAAAGGAAAGAAGCGAGAAAGACAGGCGACACCAAGAATGGCGCCATCAAAACCGTACCTACCCTCGCCCTCGTTGCCCACCCCCGCGCCACCTCCGGGACAATGGAAGCCGAGAAGTAGGGTCCAGACAGCCCACCCCCACTCAAAGCCACAGGGAATTAATCACCACAAGATACCGGCTGCCAGGTGCCTTTCTGTCACCTAATCACTCCACCGACCTGGCAAGGTAAAAAGGGAGATATATACTCCCGCCAATTTTCATTTAAGTATCTCCATTTAGAGCTGTTTCTTGTGGTCAATGGGCGTAAGGACAGCTTGAAGATTGAGGGCTCAGTTGAAGAATTGTTCTTGTGGTCGATGGACGGAAAAACAATTGCGATACTGAAGTCACTCGCCAATAATAATTGTTTGAAGTGGGTATCAACAAGGCTGGTTTATTAGACTCTTTGAAGGAAGCTAACTAATATCCTCCCCTACCCCAACCCCGGCGCTATTGTGGATATAAGTATGCTACCGAAGGGATAGTAGCTTTATCCGGGATAGACCAAACCGCAAGAAACTCATCAACCCTCAGTTCTGCATCAAAGTTCTTTCAAAGACCAGAGTAGTCAGTTCACTCCTGCGTTAACTCTATTCTATTTTACCTTTGCGATGGCTAGGTAGATAGTATTCAAGGTCCCAATTCAAGAACTCTAGTAAAACTGTGCTAACCCAGTTACGACAGGACAACCCCCCCACGGCCAACGCATCTACCGAAGATTGGATTACTTATTCTACACATCTAAAGTGAAGTTGTTATACCTACAAGTTATAGAGGATCTAACTGTGGAAAGAATATATACTTAGTGTCTTCTCAGAGAAAGAGTATACAAAGATCAAAAAGTGGAAAGTAGTCAAAATATATCTACCGGGTATATATAAAGAAGTATTCTAGAAACATCGGATACTACGAGCTTATGCAAAAAGCGAGAGAAAGGAAGTACAGTACTAGTGAAACTCAAATAAATCAGGGAAGTACAGTACTGGTGAAACCCAAATAAATCAGGGAAGTACAGTACTGGTGAAACCCAAATAAATCAGGGAAGTACAGTACTAGTGAAACTCAAATAAATCAAGGAAGTACAGTACTGGTGAAACTCAAATAAATCAGGGAAGTACAGTACTAGTGAAACTCAAATAAATCAGGGAAGTACAGTACTAGTGAAACCCAAATAAATCAGGGAAGTACAGTACTAGTGAAACCCAAATAAATCAGGGAAGTACTGATAATAATTCTGGTAAAACAAATAAATTCAAGTTAACTTATTTGTAAGCACCATAGTGAATTAACAGAAAATAATTACGTTCAGCTTCCAATCCAGAATAACTCTACACAGGTAAAAACCAAAAGTTCACATTTACTACGCAGCCTTTCTAAGCACAAGTGTAAATCCTCGATTGAAAGGAGTGCTATTCTTATCTCTGAAATAAATACAGGACAAGTGTAATCTTTCAATTAGAAAGCGGTCCCCCATATTCACTTAGATAATATATAGAATAATCCAGTCTTACGAGTCAGACGTAGCGGAGCCTCGTTCGTGCATCTATTATTGTTGTTCTTGACCATTTTGTTCTAGCCTTACGTATGCAATATTTTTGTGCCAATAAATGGAATATGAATGCACGTCTTGTGATAATTACCCTCTATTTTCTTTGTGTCTGTGGTAAAACAATATTGACTTCAGTTAGGAAGAACCCACTTAATCAAACCATTCAAACCCCAGTAAAAACCTGGCATAACAATTACACTATTAAGACAAAGCTGTCAGTGGCACACTAACTTGTTGATAATGCCGAGGTCCTAATTACATGATTGCATGGTAGTGGTGTACAGATATGTGGATATTAAGTTTTTTTTATTTTCAAAGTTAAATTTCCAATAAATTTAAAAGCATTTTTCCACAAATATTTTGTTTAGTGTGATGTCGTTTTGATAGTTTTTAATTTTAATGAGTTATATTAATTTAAACAGTAACTTTTGAGTTAGCTTTATAAAGTTTTATATGTTAACCCTTTGAGTACCAGCGACGCTTGTTATTTTTTTTTCTAGCTGTATTTACACAACGAAAAGGAGCTAAAGGTCTTAAAATCGCCAAACTAAAGGGCCGAATGTCTTTAAAACTAATGGTGCTAAACACGAGGGAGAAGGCGACCATAAAAACCAAGCATTACCTCATTAAGCTATCATGTCATAGCATACAAATTAAACTAATTCATTAGTCTTATCTTAAATCAAAGAACCTACAAGTGAGGCAGCTCTTAACAGGGCTGCCTGGAGCGCCACCATTAGGACGTGAGACCAGAACCGCACTTAGTGTGGAGCGTTTGGTCTTTAAATTTATGTATGTATGGACCTAGGTGATCCCTGGTCTCTGGGTCTTCTCCTGGGTGACCTAGATGCGTGTGAATTTGTGTGTTCTGTTGTGTTGTGTTGTCCCTATTCGGGCTCTGTCTTGAGTCGGTCACACCATCTACACCAGTCAGGGCGATTATTACCACCTGAAAAAACAAGTATAACGTCAACATCATCCCAATAACCACTAACTTATTTCTATACACAGTAAAATGTTCAGAATTGGATCTGCAGCATCATATTATTCACCAAATATAAAAAGGTTCATCATCTACATTATCTTAACTATTTTTATCTTAAGCCCTCTGAACGTTGGTCCCTACATGCAGAGGGCATTTGGTCTGTAGATTTCTCTTAATACTGTATTTTTAAAATGTAAGGATTTTAAAGTGGGGATATCCTACATTTGTCATATAACAAAATTAATACCATAGCAATTTTAATTCATTCTATATGACAAGATAGGGTTGTATAGCTTATACTGGTAAAAGTAATTATGATATTCATTGTCAGACGCATTGATCCCCAAGGAGGTGGCTATGAAAGTACGGGGTGCTACTTCTTACAATAAGCTATAAACTTTAAATGTTTTTTATTATAATTTTGCTAAATCTTCAATGGTTCTTTCTTTCCGCATGGTGATTTTGATGGGTTATTTTAGGTTGTATATCGTAGGCTTGTGCATAAACCTTTAACGGTCGTGATAGTGTAATGGTTAGTGCGCAGAATTTTGGTGCAAGTATCCTAGGTTCAAATTCATGGAGTACCACATGTATTCATCGTTTCATTAATTAGGTGGGTTGGTGATATGAATTTATATTGTGCACTTTCTGTTTTGGTTTGTTTGTTTTGCAAATTATACTGTACATTATAATAATGTTATCATCTAACATTTAAGTTGCAAGTGTCCCTCTATTTACGATGGGTTACGTTCCTTAACACTCAAAGAGTGGGTGGTGGAGTATATTTGACTGTGCCGCCCAGCGGGGGATTTTACCGTAAACGAGCTTGTTTCCGTGGTCGTTTTCATGCATAAACAAGAGCCAGAGCGTAATACAAGTATGTATCCCTGAAAGGGCGTTAATTCAGCTTTCCAATGACACCAGAACCATCCTTCTACAATCACTGGTTGTCTTGCAACGATCATGCAACTGAAGGGCAAAATCGGTAAAATACGGTAATTTTCTTACATAATTAAGTGTGAAACGAGCGAGAGGGTGGAGTACAAAGGTGTACATCTCAGTAGTTCCACGGCCACCGTGGCGAGCGGTCATGAGGTAACCTACGCCCCTCCCACCGCTCTGCTCTCTCTGAGCACATTACGTGCTCAAAATTGCACTCGACAATAGCCGTGACCCGCCACATAGGCCACATTTATTTCACTCGACAATAGCTGGGCGCCGCCAAAGAAGGGTTAAAACCCGATCTTATATGGAAAAAATCCTATAGCGAACCCTAATATAAATGGGGATGCGTTCTCGGATCAGCCAAAACCCAAACACCTAAAAACCTATAATGATATCGTAAATCGGGGCATCGGATAGTGAGGGAGACCTGTACCATTCTCTACTTGTGGGGCGACTCCCTCATCGACGACAACAGAGGAGACTTAATCGACCATAACCCCTGTACCGGGGACGCATTTTTAACTTTATTCTGGCTACTAATAGACAATTTTATTCTGTTTAAACAGGGCCTCCAGCAAATAACAGGTTTCGAACTATCTCACTTAACCTTTTTTACTACCACAGATCCTTCTTAAGCTGCACAAAATTGTCTGAATATAGCTAGAATAATATTAAAAAGATGCTGCAGTACAGAAGGGGATAAGTATAACTGAACACTTCATTGCAATGTGGTGGTTTTGTGTTCGATTATTTCAAAATCATATTTTACTAAAGCGTTATTTCCACATCGCGATTTTGACAAGTTCTTTTGTCTTTATATCTATATCATGTCGTCCCTGTTTTGGTTTGTAAATTTGTAAGTTTTACATTAGAAGTTCTCAGCTTCACAGAATTCGCCACCAACGCTGTGTGATCAGCAAACAGCAATTGATTCAACTCCAAATCCCCACCATTCTTTCCTACTAAACCCAATCATCTACCCGCAGTTCTCATTTTTATGTCCCTCAGCACACCATTCGTAAATACATTAAACATCCACAGTGACATTACATAATCTTGTTGCTGCGTGTCTGCCTGCTGAGACCGGAACCTCTCCGGGAGGTCTAGGAGTCTTTTGTTGGAGAACCCAAATGGGCCAAGGTCTCTGGGTCTTCTCCTGGGCAACCTAGATGTGTAATGTTATTTCTGTGTTGTTGTTGTTTTTTTGTTTTTTTTTATCCCTGTTCGGGCTCTGTCTCGTGTCGGCCACCTCCAGCTATGGGGTATGAGCCTGAGTATATACATACATGGATTCTTAATAATACATAATGCAACTTACCAGTATATGCGAGTGGTTTTCCATTCTCTTCTGCAAGCCACTCCCTCTAGTCAATCTGTAAAATAGAAGTATAAATGTAGCTTTTTTATAGTAAAAATAGTCTTAAATGATAAATAAATCTAATCGGATATGGATCAATCAGTCACTTAGTCATGCTGGGGGATCACTAGGTCATCACTATCAAAGTATGTATGTAGTCCACTGCAAAATGTATATACTAAAGTAAAGCCAAACCAGTTATACTATCTACAGTATATCTAATTTCAATATACACTTGGTCATCATACAATACTGTATTTATAATGTAAAACTTGCAAAATAAACAAACCAAAACTGGGACGACACAAGATAAAGGTAAATAAACTGATCAAAATCGATGTGGAAATTACATTTATTAAAATAATATTTTGAATGTACTGAATTTCGGTGTGAGCATCCTAGGTTCGAATCCCTGGACTGCCACATGTATTTGTTGATTTCATTAATTGAGTAGGAGTAAAGTCGGTTGGTGGAGGTAACATAATAATTAAAGAACACAATCTACCACAGAAACTAACAAATTGTTAACAAGATAAAATCAACTTACCTCAAAGTTACTGGTATCTTGCTCAACCATCCTCAAGTGATTACTCCACTTTTGCCAACCTGTCAATGAAAGTATAAACTTGAGTCCTTTAACTGCATTATGGGAACAAGTACTGTATATACGGCATGTTAGAATATATCATCAGCTACGGATCAATCAGTCACATGTTCGTGTTGGGGGATCACTTTGTCATCAGGACTACTATAATTTCAAAGACAGAGGTAAACTAAAAAATATATTGCTCAAAAAGGGTAAAAACAATGTACTCAATAAATTTAAAAAAAAATGTCATAAAACTCCAAACATTGGATGGGCTAGTGATAAATAGTTGTCTCCACTCCAGGCTGTCATATCGGGACAAAATAGTTTTATGACTGGAATCTGGAGCAGAGGACCACTGGTTCCTATCTTCAGAAAATTCCTGTGCTTGGTATGCTTCCAGCCGGGGCCCCACTGGGGTAAATAAAATAGCAAAACCGTGGCTGTTCGGGCAGGCAGCTTGGGGAACGACAACAACAGTGGTGGAACTGCCATCCGGGTAAGGGACTGCTCTGGGTCTGCTCCTTCAGTGTTAATAGTCATAATCCACTTAGTGGAAAAGGCACTGTGGAGTGGGTCAGTGGGGGCATGTCTTGGTACCTGAAGGCAGTTTCTGCCATGGCCATCCCTTTTGGGGCACTTCCTCTGGAAGCGATGCATTAGATTGATGATGATGAATATGAGGAAGGTATCATCTGGGGGCTTTTCACCATCACCAAGCATCCACTGTGTTTAATTTTCAGTTACGTACCTTCTGTCCGAATTGAAACAAAATCTTTAGCACTGGTGAAACTGTAATAAACGGGCCTATCGCATTTTCCGGTTAAACAAATACATGTACTGCATACAACGTCCCTAAATTTTCACCTTGGAGTGTTTTATCCATCATAAACTGGTACCACTCCATTACTGCCAACCTGTTGATCAAAGTTTAATTAACGTCTGGATGCCAACAATGCAAGAACTTAAATTAATAAAGAAATATCAGCTATGGATCAATCAGTCACGTGTTGCGTTGGGGGATCACTTTGTCATCATAACTAATAGCCCCTTCTGTACCGGCGACGTCCTTTTAACTTCATTATGGTTGCTATTAGATTATTTTATTCAGTTTCAAAATGGCCTCCAACAATTGACAGGCTTCGAACTATCTCACCTATCCCTTTTGACAACCACATATCCTTCTTAAACTATACAATATCGTCTAAATATACCGGTAGCTAGAATAAAATTAAAAAGGCGTTGCGGTACAGAAGAGGATAAATAAATACTATAGGCACTAATTCACTTCTACTATTTCAATTGTATAACAGTAACCTTATGTAGTGGGGAGACCTGTGCTTATATCTCAAAACATTTGGTAATGTTACAATATTTTTTTTAAATTTTACATTCATAAATAGTCCACGAATTTACTAGATTAGGTTAGGTTAAAGATATTGTTCAATGTTTCTTAGTAAATAGGCATCTAAAAAACAGTTCTCCCCGCTACACCGGATCTTGCCTTTCTAATTCATTGTATGTTTAATGCATTGATATTGTACATTATACAGTTCAGTAATTACCTTCCAGAAAGCAGTCCTCAACATCCATCCTTGTTCCCATTAGCAGTGGTGGTGGCAACTTGTATGTCAGCTTAAGGGGAGCTGGGCCGGTTTTTATGGTCCCCCTTCTTCCTCGTGTTTACCCCCATGCCACACCTGAAACAGTAAGTACAGTATATTTATAATGTGTAAGCAATATGTTAATGACTTAACACAACTTTTGAGTTTCAGAATTGGATCTGCAGGATCATTTGATTCACGGAAAAAAGTAAATATTAATCATAAAAATAATATTTAACTACAACCAGTAAGATGTATGAGCAGGCTAAATTAAAATGTAAATATTTTATATACTCAGGCACAATACCCCATAGCCTGGGGTGGCCGACTCTAGACAGACTAGACAGAGTCCAAACGGGGGAAAAGAAAAAAAAAAAAAAAGGCTATATACTGTATATATAGCATACAACTTACCTAAATTTTCAAATTGGAGTGTTTTATCCATTATAAACTGTCATCACTCCATGGCTGCCAACCTGTTGATGAAAATGCAATTAACTTCTGGATGACAACAATGTAAAAACTTAAATTATTGAATAAATATCATCAGCTACGGATCAATCAGTCACGTCTTTGTGTTGGGGGATCACTTTGTCATCATAATAAACTAATACATAAATACTATATATGTATGTAGGTATATACTCAGGCACATACCCTATAGCTGGGGTTGGCCAACTTGAGACAGAGCCCGAACAGAAACAAAATTTAAAGTTCCAATTCTTAGGGTCCGGGTCCACTTTCATGTTCCCTCGCCCCGTACTCTGTCTCGTCTAGTAGGTGAGTTTTACAAGGGGAGGAGGATACCTATAGTCTATTCGCTGTAAGTAGGCGAGAAATCATGACTTCTACCCTCTGTAACTCAAAAAAGGCATATAGGAAAATTATCAAGTACAGTAGTGTTGTTTTGGCCATTTTATCATTTCCCCAAGACATATATCGAACTATAAACCATACTTTCCGCTATACATGTACAATAATAAAGAAAGACAAAATGGATTTAGCTTTCATTTCACACCCTGTTCAACAAGTTCTTCCTAAACTGAATAAAATTGTCTAATGATGGCCACAATAATATTAATAAAGGCATCACAATACCGAATGGGTAAAGGATACTGCAAAATGAGTCTACGTCTATGAAAGGACCTATAGAAGTACCGGTTGTTGTTGTTGTTGTTCCCTAAGCTGCCTGGCCGAACAGCCCCGAGTCCTTAAGGAAGGCCATGGCCACGGTCAGGCTTTCCCACAGAGCTCTCAAAGAGTGTAAATTGTGTTGTTGGCGTAAGTGGTTGTGTGAAATGCAGTCTTCTATGATGTGTTTAATGGTATGGGGTGCTGTGTTACAACCCGGGCAGGTGTCGACGACGGAGTACCGGTAAGTGATAACTGTAGACTAATAAGCAACTTTATGTGTGTTCATTATTTTTCTTTTGTGTTATGTTGTCCCTGTTTGGGCTCTGTCTCAAGTCGGCCACCCCCAGATAAAAACAAAAAAGAATAAGAAAGGGAATGTGCCTGAGTAAATAGATATAGATAGATAGAATATGCAACTCCTTGTTTTCACAAATTCTTCATAAACTGAGTCAAACTGTCTATTGATAGCCAGAATAAAGGCATCATAATACTAAAAGACCTAATGTTACTGCCTCAAGATTTAACTTCCACTTTAGGAAGGTTGTATAGAAATCTATGTCTTTTTACTGTGTTCGTATACGTTTTGGTTTGTTTATTTTGCAAGTTTTACATTATAATCTAACTGAAAAAAACTACAGTACCGGTATCTCAATTGACCACTTGCGAGTTTCAGGCTATAAGAAAGTTGGAGATTTTTTACATTGATATTTAGCAGAATTACCAGCTAAAATGCGGTTGTAGTACATTTGTAAATACATACAACTCATTTCAACATACGTTTTATCCATTAGATATCAATTATATTATTGTATTTCTGTTTAATACCGATGTTTACGTCACCAACTTTCTTATAGCCTGAAACTCGCACGTGGTCAATTAACTCGCTACCTTTCACAGCTTCGTCCTAACTGAATGAACTTGTCAATTGATTACTTGCGAGTTTCAGGCTATAAGGAAGTTGGAACCGTAAGCATCGATATTAAACAGAAATGTAATAATTATTAATGTAGGGTTCTGATGGATAGAAAACTATGTTTACTTTGATTTTATAAATAAAGGCATTGCAACCATAATTCTTATTTGGTAATTCTGCTAAATATCGATGTCTACAGCTCCAACTTCCTTATAGCCTGAAACTCGCAAGTGGTGAATTGATAGCTACAATTATAATGTAAAACTTGCAAAATAAACAAACCAAAACTTGGACGAACACAGTAAAAAGACAAAACTTATCAAAATCGCTATGTGGAAACAACGCTTAAGCAAAATAATAATTTATAAATAAAACAACACATCCACCTCATTACTACATGAGCAAGTTAATGTTTCCCAAGCAAACTAATCACACATACTGTATAAACAAAGGAACAACGGGATCATAATACTGAAAGGGTTACATATAATCCAAGGTAAGTTTACCCTGTATTGGCTTAATAACCGCATGCTCTAAAGGTCAAGGAGACAGAGAACACCGCAGCTACGCAATGCTTCAGTGTATGCCCCTCAACTTCAGTGTATGCCCCTCAACTTCAGTGTATGCCCCTCAACTTCAGTGTATGCCCCTCAACTTTACTATTAGGAGGACTTCTAGAAATATAAGGGGTACTGAATAAATTCTCTTATTGACCCATCATTACCAAATCAAAATTCCTAAACTGTATGATATAGTATTCTGTAATGTTACCTCCAATATAAACACAAAATATTTAATACTATATTAAATTATAAAAATTGCAATATAAACAAACCAAAACTGGGACAAAGACAAAATAAAGGCGGGGTGACCAGTAGCGACATTGGTAGAGCGCTCGGTTTCTTTTCTAACCGGGAGGACCGAGTTCGATTCTCGGCTGGTGGAGATAGTTGGGCAATCTCCTCACACCCCTTGCCTCTCTTCTGATCGCCTAACAGTAAAATAGGTCTATGCCAGGGTAAATAGGTTCCTCGTGACCTCATCCCTTAACAGAAAAAAAAAATATATATATATATATATATATATATATATATATATAGGCAAAAGAACTAATGAAAATCACTATGTGGAAATAACACTTTTGCAAAATATAACAAAATTAGCCACTGCTAAAGGACATTTTTCTAAAGACAAATACAACTATTCTTCCTAAACTTAATCAAATCTCCTAGAGTTACCCATTATAAAATACAATATGCCATAATTCTGAGAGGGTTAAAGTTACCGACCTATTTTTTATTCTACTTAACAACCTAAAAAATTATAATGCAAAACTTGCAAAATAAACAAACCAAAACTTGGACGAAGACAGTAAAAAGACAAAAGAACTTATCAAAATCGCTAGGCTATGTGGAAACAATGCTTAAGGGAACCGGCCGCTTTTTAGGCTTAAAAAACTCAAAATCTTGAAAATACCATTAGGTGTTAAAATGTGTTTATTCAACATCCCTTCATAAGCCAGTGAAATGTTATTAGTGAAAACCCATTGGAAATTGTGTGTTTTTTTTTTTTATGTTTTCCAAACTTTTCCTGTATTTCTAAAAAAGTTATATAGCAAACTTTGAAATTGAAAGGCTCAATAACTACTGGTCGTACGAGGATCTTACATATATAAATGGAAGGAGCGTAAAATACTCTACAACTTCCCAAAAGCTGTATCTTCTACTCTGCCGTGTTCCTGCGTAAAATATTGTAAACCAAAACAAATTAAGTTAAAAATGTTCACCCAATTACCTTAGACTTTCACATGTTCACCCAATTACCTTAGACTTTCACATGTTTACCCAATTACCTTAGACTTTCACATGTTTTTCTCAATACCTGTTTTGTCGCACTTTGGGATCAAATAATTAATGTATTATTGGGCCTCTAGGAATGTTTTACAGTATATACCATTGGAAAGCGCGAGAAATGCTCTATGAAGCTCTTCACGCCTTTTTTTTCATTTCAGACACAGCCCCTTGGCATATGTAGCTAACCAACGAGTACAAAATCATTACCTAATTTCCGAGTCGCCTAATTCCGCAATTAGATAAAAAACAAATGGATCAAGAGAGTTGTAAAACCACTTGTCCTGAGTTGTCTGATCCCTGTGAAAATATTATAGTGCTTGGGTTTCGAATTATTCGACTTCCGAATTTTTATTTTATTTTCGAGCTAATTTCCACCCTAATTCAGGAACTAATTGACCTACGATAAAAAAAAACAATTGACAAAAAATCCTTGTTAAATCATCCTCTATATAGTATATGTGCGAAATCTTATTGAAATCGGACCAAGTTCAGTGACACCCCCTGTTAAAAGGCGGCCGGTCCCCTTAATTTTAGGTTGATGGAGGATTAGGGAGTAAACTAAAAAAATAATAAAAAGATACATAAATGAGCAAATAAATACGCCCATCCCGCCTTAGGATATGTTTGAGTACAGTATCTGGGCCTTGTGTTGTACTTACCATCAGGTCCCACCAAGTTGAGGTACGGAATGGAATGTCGTGGGAGTTCATGTTGTTTATTCTGCGGACAAGAATACAAATGGAATATTAAACTTAACCCTTTCACGCACGTATGGACGCCCGGGTTGCCAATTAGCAATCAGAACTAGAGTTTTCTCAATCTTATAATTCTATCTATCTATATATATCAATCTATATGCTCAGGCCTAATCCCCACTTTTCCAATTTTTTATTTTATCTTATAAGTACCTCTCCAAAATTATTTTCTGCCCACAGCTAGCTCAAAGACAACTGCAGAGGTTGAAGTAACTAAACTAAAGGTTTCTAAACACCCCTGATGGTCACAAAGGCTTTAAAGTATCCCAGAATAGGCTCAAATGGCGTCCTGTGTGTGAAAGGGTTAACATTACATTCATACATACTGTACAAACATACATAAGATTTAGTTTTAAATTGTGAGTTTCTAAATCTGGAAGCTTATTATTTTTTTTGTAGTAAATATAAACTTAAAATAGATATTCAATACAAATGTAATAAATCAATACTGTAAAATATTATACTGTAACAACTATAATGGAATCAACCACTAAAATGACTCAATACTGATACTGACTGTGATTTTGGCCCTGTCACAGGCAGTTTTGCCTTTTGTCTCCCTCATCCACATAGAAAAAAATTAACTTGCTCATGTAGTGATGTACACCCTATGTGGTGGATTGTGTTCTTTTATGTATAAATAATTATTTTACTTAAGCGTTGTTTCCACATGGCGATTTTGATTCGTTGTTTTGTCTTTTTACGGTGTTCGTATACGTTTTGGTTTGTTTATTTTGCAAGTTTTACATTATAATATATAAATATGCTCAGTTGGGCATTAGCAACCATCCCCCAAAACAAGATAGAGAATCAAACGAATTGTCTCGATGGAGGGGTTCATTCGTGGTTAGGATGTTTGGCAATAGATAAATTTATGTATGTATGTATGTACAGTATATACTCAGGCACATATCCCATTGCTGGGGGTGGCCGACACGAGACAGAGCCCGAACAGAGAGAGAGAGAAAGATGTAATATGTCAGCCTACTGGGCCGGGGCCCTCATAAGGCCGGTGAAGGGAAATAGAGCCCAAACAGAAACAACGTTTAAAATTTCTATTTTCATTTTTATTTGTATTTTTGTAAGAGGTTTAACCAGACCACTGAGCTCCCCAAAAGAGCTCCCATAGGGCTGGTATTCTCAGGGTCCGGGACCTTTTTCACGTTCCCCCGCCCGTTTTTCTGTCTCGCCGAGTAGGACAATTATACAAATAAAGGAGGATTCCTAGCCCCCTGTACCCTAAATAAAAAAAAATAATAAAGGATACTAAACAATAATTGCAAAACATGATGAATTAAACTGTTATTTAACTAGAATTAATGGATGGGGACAAAAGAATCTGGTTTCCTTTAATGCACAGAAAACCAAATACATTCAATTTTCTAACCGACAGAATCTCACGGACTCTCATATATTTTTTAATGATGTAAATATTCCCACTTCCCCTAGTATTGACATTCTCGGTGTAACATTAACTACTAACTTGAGCTGGACACATTATGTTAGAAGCATTGCTAAGAATGCCTCTAAAAAACTGGGACTCCTGTACAGAGTTCGAGAATTCTTCACTGACGAGCAGTTGGCCGTGATATATAAAAGTCATGTGCGTTCTCAGATGGATTACTGTTCACCTCTGTGGGGTGGAAGTGGAGTGGTTGCATTGAGGCAGTTGGACAAAATTCAAAATAAAGCTATAAGATTAATCAATAGCCCTGCAATCACACAGGACCTTCCTACATTATCCATACGAAGAAACGTTGCATCCCTTGCATTATTCTACAGATATTTTCATAGCAATTGTTCCGAGGAACTTGCTTCAATTGTGCCGCCTCTCCACGTCTTTCCGCGTAGAACTGGGGCAGCTGAGAGCGCCCATGAATTTACACTTTCTCCTCCACAATGCAGAACTTCTGCTTATCAGAATTCATTTATCCCCAGAGCTACTACTCTTTGGAATTCACTTCCCTCGAATTGCTTTCCACAAACTTACAATCTGCAAATGTTTAAATCCAGTTGTTACAAACATTTTATGAATAGAGAATGCCTTTAGGCACATGGACCTTTTTGTTTTTTCTGTGTTTTTCCTTCCTCCGTTCATTGTCTCTTCTAAATATTGTTCATATAATCATATAAAGAAAAAGTATCTAACCTGTTGGCATATATTTGTAGATGTTTGGATTTGATAACTGACTTCTGCTTCCAGTTAGCACCATCTGTAATATAACGATCATCATTAAAATCAACATAATCATTAACCCGTACAGTCCCGGTGACGTCCTTTTTATTATATTCTGGCAACTATTAGAAAATTTTATTCAGATTAGGAAGGATCTCTAGCAATAATAAGGCTTCAAAATATCTTAACCAACCCTTTTAACGACTGCAGATCCTTCCTAAGCCGCATTATATCGTCTAAATATAGCTAGAATACATAATAAAAGATAACATTCGTCGCTGGTACTCAAAGGGTTAACGGGGTATCACGCAAGAGCTTTTATTGTCAATTAGCGATGGCCAACATTATTCGGGCAAAACTTCTGCGATTAACTTGCTTGGGAAACAGGTTAACTTGTTCATGTAGTGATGTACACCCGATGTGGTGGTTGTGTTCTTTTACTTCAAAACAGATTAACTTGCTCATGTAGTAATGTACACCCGATGTGGTGGTTGTGTTCTTTTACTTCAAAACAGATTAACTTGCTCATGTAGTGATGTACACCCGATGTGGTGGTTGTGTTCTTTTACTTCAAAACAGATTAACTTGCTCATGTAGTGATGTACACCCGATGTGGTGGTTGTGTTCTTTTACTTCAAAACAGATTAACTTGCTCATGTAGTAATGTACACCCGACGTGGTGGTTGTGTTCTTTTACTTCAAAACAGATTAACTTGCTCATGTAGTGATGTACACCCGATGTGGTGGTTGTGTTCTTTTACTTCAAAACAGATTAACTTGCTCATGTAGTGATGTACACCCGATGTGGTGGTTGTGTTCTTTTACTTCAAAACAGATTAACTTGCTCATGTAGTGATGTACACCCGATGTGGTGGTTGTGTTCTTTTACTTCAAAACAGATTAACTTGCTCATGTAGTGATGTACACCCGATGTGGTGGTTGTGTTCTTTTACTTCAAAACAGATTAACTTGCTCATGTAGTGATGTACACCCGATGTGGTGGTTTTGTGTTCTTTTACTTCAAAACAGATTAACTTGCTCATGTAGTGATGTACACCCGATGTGGTGGTTGTGTTCTTTTACTTCAAAACAGATTAACTTGCTCATGTAGTGATGTACACCCGATGTGGTGGTTGTGTTCTTTTACTTCAAAACAGATTAACTTGCTCATGTAGTGATGTACACCCGATGTGGTGGTTGTGTTCTTTTACTTCAAAACAGATTAACTTGCTCATGTAGTGATGTACACCCGATGTGGTGGTTGTGTTCTTTTACTTCAAAACAGATTAACTTGCTCATGTAGTGATGTACACCCGATGTGGTGGTTGTGTTCTTTTACTTCAAAACAGATTAACTTGCTCATGTAGTGATGTACACCCGATGTGGTGGTTTTGTGTTCTTTTACTTCAAAACAGATTAACTTGCTCATGTAGTGATGTACACCCGATGTGGTGGTTGTGTTCTTTTACTTCAAAACAGATTAACTTGCTCATGTAGTGATGTACACCCGATGTGGTGGTTGTGTTCTTTTACTTCAAAACAGATTAACTTGCTCATGTAGTGATGTACACCCGATGTGGTGGTTTTGTGTTCTTTTACTTCAAAACAGATTAACTTGCTCATGTAGTGATGTACACCCGATGTGGTGGTTGTGTTCTTTTACTTCAAAACAGATTAACTTGCTCATGTAGTGATGTACACCCGATGTGGTGGTTGTGTTCTTTTACTTCAAAACAGATTAACTTGCTCATGTAGTGATGTACACCCGATGTGGTGGTTGTGTTCTTTTACTTCAAAACAGATTAACTTGCTCATGTAGTGATGTACACCCGATGTGGTGGTTGTGTTCTTTTACTTCAAAACAGATTAACTTGCTCATGTAGTGATGTACACCCGATGTGGTGGTTGTGTTCTTTTACTTCAAAACAGATTAACTTGCTCATATAGTGATGTACACCCGATGTGGTGGTTTTGTGTTCTTTTACTTCAAAACAGATTAACTTGCTCATGTAGTGATGTACACCCGATGTGGTGGTTGTGTTCTTTTACTTCAAAACAGATTAACTTGCTTATGTAGTGATGTACACCCGATGTGGTGGTTGTGTTCTTTTACTTCAAAACAGATTAACTTGCTCATGTAGTGATGTACACCCGATGTGGTGGTTTTGTGTTCTGTTACTTCAAAACAGATTAACTTGCTCATGTAGTGATGTACACCCGATGTGGTGGTTGTGTTCTTTTACTTCAAAACAGATTAACTTGCTCATGTAGTGATGTAAACCCGATGTGGTGGTTGTGTTCTTTTACTTCAATACAGATTAACTTGCTCATGTAGTGATGTACACCCGATGTGGTGGTTTTGTGTTCTTTTACTTCAATACAGATTAACTTGCTCATGTAGTGATGTACACCCGATGTGGTGGTTGTGTTCTTTTACTTCAAAACAGATTAACTTGCTCATGTAGTGATGTACACCTGATGTGGTGGTTTTGTGTTCTTTTACTTCAAAACAGATTAACTTTCTCATGTAGTGATGTACACCCGATGTGGTGGTTGTGTTCTTTTACTTCAAAACAGATTAACTTGCTCATGTAGTGATGTACACCTGATGTGGTGGTTTTGTGTTCTTTTACTTCAAAACAGATTAACTTTCTCATGTAGTGATGTACACCCGATGTGGTGGTTGTGTTCTTTTACTTCAAAACAGATTAACTTGCTCATGTAGTGATGTACACCCGATGTGGTGGTTGTGTTCTTTTACTTCAAAACAGATTAACTTGCTCATGTAGTGATGTACACCTGATGTGGTGGTTGTGTTCTTTTACTTCAAAACAGATTAACTTTCTCATGTAGTGATGTACACCCGATGTGGTGGTTGTGTTCTTTTACTTCAAAACAGATTAACTTTCTCATGTAGTGATGTACACCCGATGTGGTGGCTTTGTGTTCTTTTACTTCAAAATTACATTTTGCTATTGTTATTTCCACATAGCGATTTTAGTATTATTTTAGTGTTATTTCCACATAGCGATTTTGATAAGTCCTTTTGCCTTTATATTGTGTCGTCCCTGTTTTGGTTTGTTTATTTTGCAAGTTTTACATTATAATAATCTTTTACATTGGTATCAGAAACTATACTGAAGAAAGATACAGGTAGATAAATCTAGGTGACTACATGAGAAAAGTTTAACTTAACTGATGCTGCTATCCCATCAATACAAGAGTTGTAAATTATGCATATTGAGTACAGTATGTAAGAAGCGAGAAATAGGAGTCTGAGATTAGATTCACAATATATAACAGTCTCTTTCTTTATACTTACTTCCCTCTCTCTCTCTTTGACCCTACCTCTACTTATCTCTCTCTCTCTGTTCCTCTCTTTATATCTTACTCTCTCACTCAGTCTCTTTCTCTCTATCAACTTACCAAGCTCCTGGAAAACCTAGATGTGTGTGAATTTGTATTTGTTTTTGTGTATTCACTGTTTTCTGTTATGTTGTCCCTATTCGGGCTCTGTCTTGAAAAATAAAATAATACAAGAAAAATTAATGGAGTCAACTTACCCAGATGTTTGACCATAGTAAGAAAACTAACACCGGTCATAAAAGCATCATAGCCAGCATCGTGAGCCTTGCTTTCAGCCCCCCGCCTCCACCTCAAACGTGGGAGGTTTGTAGTTCTGGCAGAGAGAACAGTACAGTTTCTCTAGGGTCGTGATCGGGATGTCCGTGCTGGAAAAAGGAATTACTGTAATGATAAGAAACTTTACAACAAATTAAAGTAACATACAAAAAGAAAAATACACAATGTACAACAAAACAAATTAAAATAAAGAACTTGAAAACTAACTAAAAAGTCACTGTTCAAATTAATATAACGAACTAATTTAAATTAAATATTATCGAAACGACAACACACTAAACAAATACAGTATATAACACAATGTGATAACAAGTCAAGTATATAGTAATAATGTGGTCACTGGGCATAAACTGTAAGCATGCTGTGAGTGTACAAACCACTGTAAGCATGCTGTGAGTGTACAAACCACTGTAAGCATGCTGTGAGTGTACAAACCACTAAGCATGCTGTGAGTGTACAAACCACTGTAAGCATGCTGTGAGTGTACAAACCACTGTAAGCATGCTGTGAGTGTACAAACCACTGTAAGCATGCTGTGAGTGTACAAACCACTAAGCATGCTGTGAGTGTACAAACCACTGTAAGCATGCTGTGAGTGTACAAACCACTGTAAGCATGCTGTGAGCGTACAAACCACTGTAAGCATGCTGTGAGTGTACAAACCACTAAGCATGCTGTGAGTGTACAAACCACTGTAAGCATGCTGTGAGTGTACAAACCACTGTAAGCATGCTGTGAGTGTACAAACCACTGTAAGCATGCTGTGAGTGTACAAACCAGACAAAACTGGCACGTAGTCGCAATATTAAAGACAAGTTTAGTGCTTCACTTTATATAGTTTCATTTATAGTCTTGAGTTGCTGAAACATAGCTACAACTTTAAGTGAAGAATTACTGTAGGCCTATAGTCTATTCGCTGTAAGTAACCGAGAAATCATGACCTCTATCATCTGTAACTAAAAAAGGACAAGAGCAAGTTGGCTGTAGATTTCCATATCTATTCCTTGACCGACTCTTCCCAAATGGTGGTTGTTGTTGTTGTTCCCTAAGCTGCCTGGCCGAACAGCCCAGAGTCCCTGAGGAAGGCCATGGCCGCGATCGGGCTTTCCCACAGAGCTCTCATTGAGTGTAGATTGTGTTGTTGGCGTAAGTGGTTGTGTGAAATGCAGTCTTCTATGATGTGTTTGCTGGTATGGGGTGCTGTGTTACATCCCGGGCAGGTGTCGACGACGGAGTCATCCAGTCTCTTCTGATAGCTCAGAAGAGCTGGATGGTGTCCACATCTCAGCCTGGCCAGGTGGACTCTGTCCTCGCGAGGAAGGGAGGTAGAAATATTAGCTCGATTGCTTTAGTTGTTTTTGAGTTACAGAGGTTAGAGATCATGATTTCTCACCTACTTGCAGCGAATAGACTATAGTGTACTGTACAAAACAATTCAACGTACCAAAATGGAGGGTCTTTAAAAATGAGCTTGGTGTCATAAACGGTGGGCAGTGTGGCGCGAACCTCCGCCTTAAACTGTTGTAGAGAGTCCGGCAACATTTTGATCTTGTGGAAGGTGTGAAGGATATCTAGCACCATGTTGTGGCCTATTAGTGGACAACCGCGCTCCAACACTCTCCGAATCAGTGGCTGAACCCTACCTGTGAAGAGATAGATATACAGTATTTATTACTTTCATTGATTTCATTAGTTAGGTTTATTTGTAAATTAATTGTTGAGTTGGTGAAAACAAATATGAATTTATCCAGGTTCAGGAGTAATTTATAACGAGGCCTTCCTTTGTGGTTAAGTGCCCCATTAATTACCCCTTCCATTCGTCTAAACATTAAGTTACCATAGAGCAGTTGGGAATATCGCTATGTGGAAATTACGCTTTACCAAAATAAATTAACAGATGCCTTAATCCCCGAGGGGGTGGACATGAATGAAGTTCCTTCATATGCTTCAATATGCTAAGGCAACTCATTCCATTATCTAGCTTCTTCCTGTTCACGAGGAAGGGTCGCTATGTCTATACACGATGACGTCTCTTCCTAGTCTGAACAAAATGGAGTAAGGCTACCAATAACTACATGAACAACATTCACATATTATGACGATTCTTTCCTAATCATCTACATTTTCTATCTTTAGCACAAATAATGTAAACAATATAAATATATTCAATTTCAAAATAACAGATGCCTTTTCCTAATCTCAATAACAAGGTCTAATCTTACCAATAAATTTATGAAAAATAAAATATAAAATCAATCAAAGCTAACGTCTCTCCCTAATCTCAACAAATTCACTTCAGAACACCAATATAAGAATGAAAACAAATATAAAAACACTCGATTGAGATATCATTGACTATATTTTAATTGCATTGCCGAGACAACGCATTCTAAGGGGGCGGACAAGAATGAACTGCTATCATATGCTGAGGCAACTCCTTCAAAGGGGGCGGACAAGAATGAACCACCATCATATGCTTCCATATGCTGAGGCAACTCCTTCAAAGGGGGCGGACAAGAATGAACCACCATCATATGCTTCCATATGCTGAGGCAACTCCTTCAAAGGGGGCGGACAAAATGAATCACCATCATATGCTTCCATATGCTGAGGCAACTCCTTCAAAGGGGGCGGACAAGAATGAACCACCATCATATGCTTCCATATGCTGAGGCAACTCCTTCAAAGGGGGCGGACAAGAATGAATCACCGTCATATGCTTCCATATGCTGAGGCAACTCCTTCAAAGGGGGCGGACAAGAATGAACCACCACCATATGCTTCCATATGCTGAGACAACTCCTTCAAAGGGGGCGGACAAGAATGAACCACCACCATATGCTTCCATATGCTGAGACAACTCAGATACAGAGACAAAGTAGTTTCAAATTATTCCAATATATATCAACATATCAGCTGCAAAAGGATTCAATTTACTGCCAGTTGAAACAAACAAGACTATAGGCTTGGAGTCGTTTTATCAGATTAATATTACCATACCGTAAAGTATGTTATTCGACAAACGCTACTTCTACTGTAAGCCAAAATACAAAAAGATAAATGGAACAATTGTAAAGAGATAACCGGTACTTACAGCAAGTCTTTCCTAATCTTAACAAAAATCTTCTATTATTAATAATAAAATAATCCTCCTATTACCAGACGCCTTAAGGGTGGTTGGGCGTATTAATTTGCTTTATTATATAAATGTTTATTATTTCTTTAGTTTCCTCCATAGACATCCATCAAGCTTAAAACACCAAGACCCACCTACAAGACCAATTTGTATATATTTTGATATAATTTTTTTTCCGGCCGAAGCCCGTGGATTGTGTTCTTTTATTTAATAAATTTTAATTTTGTAAGCGTTATTTCCACATAGCGATTTTGATTTTTACCTTTATCTTGTATCGTCCCAGTTTTGGTGTTTGTTTAGTTTGCAAGTTTTAAATTTTAATTTATCTTAAATTATATAAAAAAAAATGCATCAATTGCATGAAAGGTCTAAATATTGCCAAAAAATATTGGGTTAATGATGTTAAAATCGCCAAATGGCATAACATTTCAGAACTAATGGGGCTAAACATGAGGGAGAAGGGGGTCCAGAAAAAGACAAGCTGGTCCGTATAAGCATATTTTACGTTGCAAATATTCAACCCCTTCAAGAATATGCCGCAATTTGATAGTTTATTCTGGCTATCATTAGATGATTTTATACAGCTTATACAAATAGCAAAAGAATGATACTAGTCTATTTAATTTCAGCTGACGGTAAATTGAATCCCTCATGAGTTAATTTCTCGATACTTAGGAGAAATATAAAACTACTGTATTTTCATCCTATTAACACCTAGTTTATATAATTTGCACCATATATCAGTACAAAATCTTAAAAAAACAAAAACAAAAATCTTGATGGAAACTTTGCAATTTACCGTCAGTTGAAAAGAAACCAGAGTATAGTACGTTGCAAATATTGATCACCTTGAAGATTATGCCGTATTTTGATATTTTATTCCGGCTATCATTATCATAGATATTTTCATATAGCTTATATAAAAAAATAAAATAAAAACCCTTCTCCCTCATGTTTAGCATATTAGTTTTGAGGTTTTAAGACGTTCGTTCCTTTAGTTTGGCGATTTTGAAACCTTTTGCCTAATTTTTTTGTTAATATTATGAGTTTTTGTGCCATTTAGGTGTCAATTTGTTCCTGTCGAGTGAAAGCAAGCCTCTAATTTTGGAAGAGAAATTTTTCTACCGAAATCCGCAGAAGCTATCTGAAATATTTTGTCAATAAATTGCTCTCCTCAAATGATGTTTATGTAAAGTATACAATCATGGAGTTAAACATTACAGTACCTTTTCACATCTCCGTAGACAATTTTCACCATCCAGGGGTTATGTCTCCTACTTCTGAAGATAATTGGACTCTTCTGAAGAAGTCTTGCCGATCATCTTCTACAGCAGCTGTTCCTGTAAAATTAATAGATTAGTAAAGTTTACACTACTATACTACTATTAAACCCAACCACCCATTAATAAAGCTTATACCTGTGCCATACTATTAATAATAACAGTAAAAATACTATTAAAGTACAATTACAATACAATTGATTAAAATGATGTCAGTTTGTTACAAATCTCGATATTGTCAAAAGTTCTATACCAAGAAACAAACAGTACAGGTCTCCCTCACTATCCCATGCCCCGATTTACGATATTATTATTGCTTTTTATCTCCCTCACTATCCGATGCCCCGATTTACGATATTATTATAACTTTTTATCTCCCTCACTATCCGATGCCCCGATTTACGATATTATTATAACTTTTTATCTCCCTCACTATCCGATGCCCCGATTTACGATATTATAGCTTTTTATCTCTCACTATCCGATGCCCCGATTTACGATATTATTAATAGCTTTTTATCTCTCACTATCCGATGCCCCGATTTACGATATTATTATAGGTTTTTATCTCCCTCACTATCCGATGCCCCGATTTACGATATTATTATAGCCGTTTATCTCCCTCACTATCCGATGCCCCGATTTACGATATTATTATAGCCGTTTATCTCCCTCACTATCCGATGACCCAATTTACGATATTCTTATAGGTTTTTAAGTGTTTGGATTTTGGCTGGTCCGAGCACGCATCCCCATTAACCCCTATAATTTTAGGGTTCGCTATATGATTTTTCTATTTAAGATCGGGTTTTCAGGAACGTAGCCCAATCGTAAATCGAGGGACAACAGTACAGCACTATACTCGGATTCTTTTCAGTTGACGATAAATTGAATCCCTTAGCGGCTAATTTCACGATACTTAAAGGAAAAATATGAAACTCCCATGTCTCTGCATCATCATAATAAGATCAAGTTTCTATAATTAGCACCCTATTTCACTAAAAAAAAAAAAAATCAAAATAACTGAAAAATCTTGATGGGAACCTTGTCATTTACTGCCAGATGAAAAGAAACGTGTTATAGTGTTATAGTTAGATGTCAAGCCCGGGCAACTTGATTTAGCGATTAGTGATAAACGCCTAATGTTCATGGTCACCCCTTCTCGGGACGGAGTCTTAAAAAATATAAATAAAAAAAATAATATTTATAAAAAAAAAAAATTATATAAAAAAATAAACAGCTTTTAGAAAAAACAGGAAGACTATCAAGGGAAATCCATATAAACTTAAGAGATTTACACTAGAGGGATTTTTTTTCTGGACCCCTTTCTCCCTCATGTTTAGCCCCATTGCTTTTGAGATTTTATGACGTTCGCTCCATTAGTTTGGCGATTTTAATAACTTTTGCCCAATTTTTGTCTATTTTAAGAACTTTCGTACCACTTAGGTGTCGATTTTTTTACTGGCGAGCGAGAGCGAGCCTACAAGTTTATGAGGAACTATGGAAAATTGTACAAATTTATCTGAAAGGGGGTCTAGGGAGTGTTTTTTAAGCTTGGAGGTCTAGCAAGGAACTAAAAGATAAATGAATATATAAATAAATAGACCCAAAAAATAACCACTGTCCCCTTAAAGCTACCTATACTGTATCACAGTTTATGAACTATGATGTCACTTAACCCATTCAGTACCAGGGACGTCCCTTTTATCATATTCTGGCAACTATTAGAAGATTTTATTCAGCTTAGAACGGACCTCTAGCAATAATATGGATTCAAACGATCTCAACTAACCTGTTTAATTACCACCGATCCTTCCTACGCTGCATAATATCATCTAAATAAAGGTAGCAGACAACATAACACACATCGCTGGTACTCAAGGGGTTCACTATTAATTTTAACTACATATAATACATTTTATATACAGTATAATTCATGACTATAGTCTGTTTATATAAAACGGAGGACAAATTGAATCTCTTAGCACCTGATTTTTCAATCAATATTAACCCTTAACTTGCGGCGACCGTCATACGACAAGAGAGAAAATTGGCCATCTGTAATTTATGAGCGCTGAGAGAGGGGCCAGGCGTTGGAGGGAGCATAGGCGGGCTCCAACCGCTTGCCACAGCGTCCGGGCGCACACTGAAGCCCGACATAATATGGCTGTCTCTCACACACCAAACTCAGCCAATATTGCTACTATTTTACCGATTTTGCCCTTCGGTTGCACGATCGTTGCAAGATAACCAGATGTCAACAGGGATGATTCAGGTGTCATTGAAAGCTCTATCATTGCACTTTGCTACAGTGATATAAACAAGACACCCCATCTCACAAGAGTTAATTTTAAAAAAGTATGAAAGTACTATATATTTACATAATATAAATACTAAGTATAGTATTTATATTAAACAACATACCTGTACTTCACTAAACAATCTTTGTAATAGATGATAAAGGCGAGGAAATTACAATTACTGTCAGATGAAAATAAAGACACTATAGTCCACTTCAAACATCTTAAATTGAAACAAGCACCAAGAGTATGAAATAATTGAAATCATATGAAATAATCTAAAATATTAATTCCACTCCCAACACCAAACGCCTCCCAATAAAATTAATGAAAGCATATGATCTTCCCGGGATTCGAACCTGGGTTACCACATACAGATCTTAAACACTAACTATTACACCATCAAGACAGTTAACCCTTTGAGTGCCAGCGATGTGTATTATATTTTATTCTGGCTATATTTAAATGATAGTATGCAGCTTAAGAAGGATCTGTGGTAGTTACGATGGTTGGTTTAGAGAGTATGAAGCCATATTATTGCTAGAGGTCCTTCTTAAGCTGAATAAAATGGTATAATCATTGCCAGAATATAATTAAAGGATGACACCGGTACTGAACGGGTTAATACAAAACAGAAACTGAAATAATTTCCTCTAACCCGTGCTTTCCCAGCCAGACAGCAGGGCACCACACATCCATCATTCATGGCCTACCAGGGGGTAAAAATAATGAAAGCCGAATCGCTTCTCTTTAGTATTTATCTTTGTATATACAAGGATAAAATTGTGGTATATTGTTCAAATGTGTTTTGAAGTGATAAAATGGCCAAAAGAAATGCTATTTCATGTTAGTTTTCTTGTATTTCTTCTCATATTCATTCAAGTCTAATAACAAAATTGCTAGAATTTGACACCCTGTTCGTGGCACGCAGCCGACAGCTGGACTCACAGTGGAGAGAGAATGACAGCGCTCTAATGCCGCCCACACAGTGTTACCAATGAGTTCAGCAAGACCTCTGCTGATACTAGCGCAACCAGAACGGTTTCAAACAATCGCGTGCGGTTAAGCTGCGCCAGCTGAGAGCACACGTAAAGCGAAGTTGGGACATTATGGGAAGTTGTGGACATTATGCAAGTCGGCTAAGAATAGACGCTGGGAGATCCTGGGTTAAGGGGGTCAGGGAAGGGGAGCGATAGCAAGCCTGTAATTTGAGAGTTCAAGAAATTAATTTCCCATTGGCTACAGCAATGAAAGCACCATCATTGTATTCCAGTATACCTCCAATAGTAACAGACATCGACCAACCTCTGCCATCTTGATGCCACTGGTGATCATTTCCTCTCTCAACACTCAAATATCACCATCCCCACTATAAACAATTGGAAATACTGTACCGGTACAGTTATTATACTGTACTGTACTGTAGTCTTTGGAAGTTCAGTTGCTCACATTAGTTTTGTTCCTCTGTGATCTTATACATGGAATTATAATGTGCATGATTTAATTACAATTCTAGTTTCTTAAGCAGTGGTTACTATATATATATATAAAGATATTATATACCTTGACTTTCAAAAGGCCTTTGACAAGGTTCCCCACAAACATTTACAGCTAAAACTAAAAGTGCATGGAATACAAGACTTGAAATGCATAGAAAATTGGCTCAGTGACAGAAAGCAAAAGAGTAGTCATAAATGGTAAGGCAGATAAATGGACCAATGTAAGTAGCAGGGTACCTCAGAGATCGGTACTAGGACCAATTATCTATATAATTTACTTCAAAGACATAGATGAGGGTCTCACCTATACAATCTCAAAATTTACTGACTATACAAAAAATGCAAATAGCGTACTCTCAAAGGAACAAGTTGACGATATGCAACACAATCTAGATAAGTGGTCATGTTGAGCCCAAAATTGGCAAACGAGTTTCAATGCGGATAAACGTAAAGTACTACATAATCTGATACCGAAGTGAGAAAGCAAACTATTCGATGAATGGCACTCTGCTTAAGAGTGTAGACTACTGATCTGAGAGTAACAATATCGAGTAACCTAAAACCCAGTCAACAATGTTTAGAAGTTAAGGCAAACAAAATAATTGGCTTTATAGGCAAGTCATTCGATCATAAACCCAAAGAAGTTATCCTAACTCTTTACAATTCCTTAATCCACCCTCTTCTGGAATACTGCGTTCAATCCCGGTGCCCTTATTACCAAAAATATATAGACAAACTAGAACGAGTTCAACGTAAAGTTACCAAATTGGTACAGTTGGTCAAAGTTCCAGCTGACCCACCCTCGCTCTGAGTCTCTCAGAATTAGCTGGCAATACTGGTGCATTGATACCATTTGCCATTAATGTGTTACCCGTGTCTGTCCTGTATATTACTGCAAATTAGACTATGTAATGTTCACATTGTGAAGACTAAATGCTCCTTCATTATCAGCCACCTATAAAACAAATATGTATTCTTATAAAATCGAGTAAAGTATGTTGTGGCAGCCAGCAGGTTTTATGACTTGCCAATCAGTGGATATAATAACTTTAATAATTAAGCAAATCTACGAACTTTGGGTGAATGTTCGGAATCATACATAGCGATGTAAGGATTTGTATTCGAGATAGGCTTACTTTCCCTTGTTTAGTATAGTGTTGTCCAACAATGATATAGCCGAAAATAGGTCTACCAATCCCAATCTTTGTAATTTAAAATGAAAAACTTGCAAACTAAAACCTAAACTAGGACAAAGACGATGTAAAGTCAAATTAACATCAAAATCGCTATGTACACTTCCTTCCTACACCAGTATTGCCAGAGAATTCTGCGAGCCCCAGAGCGAGAGTGGATCAGCTGGCACTTTAACCAACTGTACCTAGCCTAAAGAACAAACAATACGAAGTGTCTTGGAGAATTAAATCCATTTCCTTTATCCCAGCGCAAATTAAGAAGAGACTTAATTAAAGTGTTCAAAATCAAAGGCATCGACAATATGAACTGTAGTAAGTACTTCACTATCGACCAATCTAATAACGCGCGGGGAAACGGTTGCAAAATTATTGGTAAATCTTTCAACTCATTTGAATCTAAAAATGTCTTCAATCGAGTTGTCAACTTGTGGAATGGGCTTCCCAGATGTTATAGACTGCAGCACCGTTGATTCTTTTAAACTTCGCGTAGACAAATATCTTGCAACAAACTCGTGACTGAGTTTGTAAATTAATAACCATTTTATTCCCCCCTCAGATTCATCAAGGATTATTGCGTATAGTGTATATTACCAAGACGGTTACTCGCTTTTTCCCAGATATACGAAAGATCACTTATAACAGTTATGTTACGAACCCTTTTGTCCCCTACTAACATCCCAATCCTGCCACGGACATTAGTTACAGGGCAGTAGTTCCCTTTCCAATTTTCCCTTACCCACTCTTACCCACGGTTTGAACACTTTATTATCAGTGTATTGGAGGACAAGCAGCCTAGAGAGGTCAC
>JBAKBP010012556.1:0-66933 GCA_037953745.1 Lithodes maja | reverse complement strand
CTTTAACCCCTTCTGTACCGACGTCGTTATTCTTTTTATTTTATTCTAGCGATATTTAGACGATTTTATGCCGTTTAAGAAGGATCTGTGGTAGTAAGAAAGGTTAAGTGGGATAGTTTGAAGCCTGTTAATTGCAGGAGGCCGTTTTTAAACTGAATAAAATAACCTAATCGTTCTCAGTCAGGTCAGGTGAAGGTATTGAGGGATAAGCCTTTACAACGGCACCTCGTTTCTACATTCTACTTTTTCTATGTTCTGAAGAGTGTAGAGAGGGGAGAAGGGGTGTTGGAGAGAGAGGAAGCTGTTCAATAATAAAGTTCAAAGAACAATCCATAGAAGAGTGGGAAAATATTACCGAACTATCACTAATTTTCCCATGTTTTTTCTTTTTGGTTTTAGGTAGGATAGTTTTCATCATTATACATTAGCCTAGTTGAAATGGTAATTCTGCAGAACAACAACTGTTATTGTTTTTTTTTTTTTTTTTTTTTTTATATTGTAATGCTTTGTAAATATGTATTTTATTGTTAGAAAGTGCGGAAAGCACTTTTTATTAGCATTTGCATTGTTAATTGTAATTCCGATACCCCAACAATTTTAGGGAGAGTTTGGGATATTAGCCTAACCTAACAACCTTACCTAACCTATCCTAGTATTATGGGTGGGGGCTGCCGCCCCCACCCCCCCAGCTGTTTGAATATTAAAACGATAAAAGAATGACAGGCGCAGAAAGAAAGTAGATAAAGTCTACGGTGTTTACTCTGCAATATTCAGCTTTCGACAACAAGAAATTGCCAATAAAAATGTACTGACTTCTTGTAGGTGAAGCTCCACTCTGATTGGCTACTGAACATCGGCGAGGAGCCTCCAAGGAGGCTAGAATGTAAACAAAGTGTCCTGGACTGGCGGTACAAAAATAACTGAACATTTTATAGGGGAGTGAAAATCAAATTGACAAAATAAGAAAAGTAGCATTTATCCGTGCATCAGTAAGGTCCCCTGAGTAAAGTCTATCTATCTATCTGTCTATTGCCTGACGCCGTGATCCCCGAAGGGATGGCCACGAACAAACCGCCCCCATGCACCTCTGTCCCCAGTCAGTCGACGCCCCTCCTCCCAACCAGCACCGCCTTCATCCATATACTTCCTCACTCCATCCTTCCACCTCTCCTTCTGTGCACCTCTCCCTCTCTGTCTTTCCACCTCGCTCTCGTACACCCTCTTAGTCATTCTCTCGCATTCCATACGTTCCATATGGCCGAACCATCTCAAGTTGTTCCTTTTCACACTTTCCAGCACATTTACCTCCGCTCCACACCTCCTTCTTACTTCCTCATTCGTCTGTCTATCCCTTCATGTAACTCCGCATTCACTTCTCAAGTAACTCATTTCGACCACTCTCACTCTTGGTCTGAGTCTCTTCCCGAACGTCCATGCTTCGCTTCCGTAAGTTAGTGTCGGGATTACCACACTGTCATGCAAGGACTTCTTCACTTCCATACTGACCACCCTATTTCTTGTTACTGCTTTCAACGTTCCTACAGCCCTCTTCCCCTGTTGCACCCTCTCCCGCACTTCTTCATCCATAGTGCCATCTTTACTCAACACACTGCCCAGATACTTAAAAGAGCTGATGATCTCCATAGCCTGACCGTTCAACTTTACCTCACACTCTGTGACTTCACCCCTTTCGAAGACCATAACCTTGCTCTTACCCGCATTTACCTTCAAATTCCAGTTTTCGCACACTGTTCCAAACTCATTTACATGACCCTGCAACTCCCATTCATTATCACTCATCAGAACTGTATCATTCGCAAACAGCAGTATAGGCAGCTTCCACTCATCTCCCTCCCTTTTCAGCGATACATCAACATCCACTGCTTTTCCCAGTATTTATTTCATGACTCCATCCATATATACAGTAAACAACCACGGGGACATCACACACCCCTGTTTCAACCCAACATTCAGGTAAAAAAACTTGCTCTGCTCATTCTCCACACGTACTGCCGTCTTTGCACCCTCATACATGCTCTTCACTGCTTTCAGCAACTTGCCATCTATTCCGTATATTCGAAGTACTTTCCACATACCTTCTCTATCCACTCTGTCATAGG
This sequence comes from Lithodes maja, assembly GCA_037953745.1. NCBI lineage: Eukaryota > Metazoa > Arthropoda > Malacostraca > Decapoda > Lithodidae > Lithodes > Lithodes maja. The sequence continues at coordinate 64,813 of JBAKBP010012556.1, read as the reverse complement.
CCTTCTCCAAGTCCATAAAGGCAACATACACCTTTTGTTGCTTCTCCAGATATTTCTCTACAACACAATTCAGGGTAAAAATCTGATTTACACATCCTCTTCCCTTTATAAAACCTCCCTGCTCGTCGACTATCCATTTCTCCGTTCTCACTCTTACTCTCTCAATCACTACCCTACTGTACACCTTCCCTACTACGCTTAAAAGACATATTCCTTGGTGGTTACCACACACTCCTTTTTCCCCTTTGCCCTTATACAGGGGAACTATTATGCCAGTCTTCCAGTCATCGGGTGCTCTCCCCTTCTCCCATGCTAGTTTGCACATTTTCCATACCCATTCGATCACTATCTCACCACCATACCTCAACATTTCCCCACACACTCCATCTGTTCCTGTTGCTTTCCCCAACTTCACTCTTTTCATGGCTTCCCACACTTCTGACCTCTTGATCCACACCTCCTCCTCCACTACTTCTCTTCTCCCTCCCATACCATATCCATCTATGTTTGCTGGCTCTTCATTCCTTACATTTAATAACTCGTTGAAGTACTCCCTCCATCTTTCGACTCTCTCTTGCTTCTCGGCTAGCATTCTCCCATTCTTATCTTTCACACCCTTACTGTTTCCCTTGCTACCTTCCCTAACTTTCTTGACTTCTTTCCAGAACAGTTTCTTACACTCCCTCCAGTTTACACTCAGATTCCTTCCAAATTCCTCATCTACTCTTCTCTTACTTTCCTTCACTACTCTCTTCACCACTCTATTTCTCTCCACGTATCTCACTCTTTTCTGCCTCTCCAAATATTCATTCCCTCTACTACCCAACCACTCTCTATATGCTTTCTTCTTGTCTTCCACAGCTATATTTACCTCTTCTGTCCACCATGCTGTACCCTTCACTCCCCTCCCTCTTCTCCTCACTCCACACACCTCCTGAGTAAGGTTATAGCGGGTCGAAGTGAACTTTAGGTAAACATTTAAACAAAATCCATACATAGATAACTCGTCTATGGATTTTTTAAACTTTAAAATAGGCATATTGGGCCTAAAAATTGGTCAAAATTTAAAAAATCATATACCGTTGGAATCGTAATGACGAGACAAATCCATATATACCCATGGAAAATCGAAATACGAAAGTCGCCCGCCAAGTGCAAACATTTGCCTGGGTTTTATTAATTAAACGCAGGGATTTGGACAAAAACATTTTCGATTCTGGGCGAATGGCTGGGCAAAAATAAAATATAAGACTGTGTATAGAAGCAGCTCGGCGAGAAAAATCGAATGGCACCAAGTAGAATTGCCTAGGAGGTATAGTTTGGGCTACAGAGGACTTTTAACGTCCAAAAAACGGTCCCCCTGGGCCCTCCAGGAAGGCCCAGTCAAAACGAAATCCTAAACTAATAGTCCGATTTCAATTCTGTTTCCAACATTCGATTCAGCGTGTCAAAGTGAAGTATAGGTAAAAATTTGAACATAGTCCATACAATACATAGATAACTCGTCTATGGATTTTTTAAAATAAATTTTAAAATAGGCCTATTGGGCCTAAAAAATTGTCAAAAATAAAAAATTCATATACCGTTGGAATCGTAATGACGAGACAAATCCATATATACCCAAGAAAAATCGAAATTCGAAAGTCGCCCGCCAAGTGCAAAAATTTGCCTAGGCAGGGATTTTGGACCAAAACATTTTCGATTCTGGGCGAATGGCTTGGCGAAAATGAAATATAAGACTATGTATATAAGCAGCTCGGCGAGAAAAATCGAATGGCACCAAGTAGAATTGCCTAGGAGGTATAGTTTGGGCTACAGAGGACTTTTAAAGTCCAAAAAAACGGTCCCCCTGCCCCCTGGGCCCTCCAGTAGGGCCCAGTCAAAACGAAATCCTAAATTAATAGTCCGATTTCAATTATGTTTGTACCATTCGATTCAGCGTGTCAAAGTCAACTACAGGTAAAAATTTGAACATAATCCATACATAGATAACTCGTCTATGGATTTTTTAAATTAAATTTTAAAATAGGCCTATTGGGCCTAAAAAATGGTCAAAATTAAAAAATTCATATACCGTTGGAATCGTAATGACGAGACAAATCCATATATACCCATGAAAAATCGAAATTCGAAAGTCGCCCGCCAAGTGCAAAAAATTGCCTCGGCTAAAATTTACGCAGGGATTTTGGACCAAAACATTCTCGATTCTGGGCGAATGGCTGGGCGAAAATAAAATATAAGACTGTGTATAGAAGCAGCTCGGCGAGAAAAATCGAATGGCACCAAGTAGAATTGCCTAGGACGTATAGTTTGGGCTACAGAGGACTTTCAAAGTCCAAAAAACGGTCCCCTGGGCCCGCCAGGAAGGCCCAGTCAAAACGAAATCCTAAACTAATAGTCCGATTTCAATTCTGTTTCCAACATTCGATTCAGCGTGTCAAAGTGAACTATAGGTAAACATTTGAACATAATCCATACATAGATAACTCGTCTATGGATTTTTTAAAATAAATTTTAAAATAGGCCTATTGGGCCTAAACAAAATTAAAAATTAAAAAAATCATATACCGTTGGAATCGTAATGACGAGACAAATCCATATATACCCATGAAAAATCGAAATTCGAAAGTCGCCCGCCAGGTACAAAAATTTGCCTAGGCAGGGATTTTGGACCAAAACATTTTCGATTCTGGGCGAATGGCTGGGCGAAAATAAAATATAAGACTATGTATAGAAGCAGCTCGGCGAGTAAAATCGAATGGCACCAAGTAGAATTGCCTAGGACGTATAGTTTGGGCTACACAGGACTTTTAACATCCAAAAAACGGTCCCCTGGGCCCTCCAGGAAGGCCCAGTCAAAACGAAATCCTAAACTAATAGTCCGATTTCAATTCTGTTTCCAACATTCGATTCAGCGTGTCAAAGTGAAGTATAGGTAAAAATTTGAACATAGTCCATACATAGATAACTCGTCTATGGATTTTTTAAATTAAATTTTAAAATAGGCCTATTGGGCCTAAAAAATGGTCAAAAATAAAAATATCATATACCGTTGGAATCGTAATGACGAGACAAATCCATATATACCCAAGAAAAATCGAAATTCGAAAGTCGCCCGCCAAGTGCAAAAATTTGCCTAGGCAGGGATTTTGGACCAAAACATTTTCGATTCTGGGCGAATGGCTTGGCGAAAATGAAATATAAGACTATGTATAGAAGCAGCTCGGCGAGAAAAATCGAATGGCACCAAGTAGAATTGCCTAGGACGTATAGTTTGGGCTACAGAGGACTTTTAATGTCCAAAAAAACGGTCCCCTGGGCCCTCCAGGAAGGCCCAGTCAAAACGAAATCCTAAACTAATAGTCCGATTTCAATTCTGTTTGCACCATTCGATTCAGCGTGTCAAAGTGAACAATCGGTAAAAATTTTAACATAATCCATACATAGATAACTCGTCTATGGATTTTTTTAATTGAATTTTAAAATAGGCCTATTGGGCCTAAAAAATGGTCAAAATTAAAAAAATCATATACCGTTGGAATCGTAATGACGAGACAAATCCATATATACCCATGAAAAATCGAAATTCGAAAGTCGCCCGCCAAGTGCAAAAATTTGCCTGGCAGGGATTTTGGACCAAAACATTTTCGATTCTGGGCGAATGGCTGGGCGAAAATAAAATATAAGACTATGTATAGAAGCAGCTCGGCGAGAAAAATCAAATGGCATCAAGTAGAATTGCCTAGGACGTATAGTTTGGGCTACAGAGGACTTTTAAAGTCCAAAAAACGGTCCCCTGGGCCCTCCAGGAAGGCCCAGTCAAAATGAAATCCTAAACTAATAGTCCGATTTCAATTCTGTTTGCACCATTCGATTCAGCGTGTCAAAGTGAACTATAGGTAAAAATTTGAACATAATCCATACATAGATAACTCGTCTATGGATTTTTTTAATTAAATTTTAAAATGGGCCTATTGGGCCTAACAAATGGTCAAAATTAAAAAATTCATATACCGTTGGAATCGTAATGACGAGACAAATCCATATATACCCATGACAAATCGAAATTCGAAAGTCGCCCGACAAGTGCAAAAATTTGCCTGGGATACGCAGGGATTTTGGACCAAAACATTTTCGATTCTGGGCGAATGGCTGGACGAAAATAAAATATAAGACTATGTATAGAAGCAGCTCGGCGAGAAAAATCGAATGGCACCAAGTAGAATTGCCTAGGACGTATAGTTTCGGCTACAGAGGACTTTTAAAGTCCAAAAAAACGGTCCCCTGGGCCCTCCAGGAAGGCCCAGTCAAAACGAAATCCTAAACTAATAGTCCGATTTCAATTCTGTTTGCACCATTCGATTCAGCGTGTCAAAGTGAACTATAGGTAGAAATTTGAACATAATCCATACAAAGATAACTCGTCTATGTTTTTTTTTAAATTAAATTTTAAAATAGGCCTATTGGGCCTAAACAATTGCCAAAATTAAAAAATTCATATACCATTGGAATCGTAATGACGATACAAATCCATATATACCCATGAAAAATCGAAATTCGAAAGTCGCCCGCCAAGTGCCAAAATTATTAAACGCAGGGATTTTGGACCAAAACATATTCGATTCTGGGCGAATGGCTTGACGAAAATAAAATATAAGACTATGTATAGAAGCAGCTCGGCGAGAAAAATCGAATGGCACCAAGTAGAATTGCCTAGGACGTATAGCTTGGGCTACAGAGGACTTTTAATGTCCAAAAAACGGTCCCCTGGGCCCTACAGGAGGGCCCAGTTAAAACGAAATCCTAAACTAATAGTCCGATTTCAATTCTGTTTACACCATTCGATTCAGCGTATCGAAGTGAACTATAGGTAAAAATTTGAACATAATCCATACATAGATAACTCGTCTATGGATTTTTAAAATTAAATTTTAAAATAGGCCTATTGGGCCTAAACACTGGTCAAAATTAAAAAAATCATATACCGTTGGAATCGTAATGACGAGACAAATCCATATATACCCAAGAAAAATCGAAATTCGAAAGTCGCCCGCCAAGTGCAAAAAATTGCCTCGGCTAAAATTTACACAGGGATTTTGGACCAAAACATTCTCGATTCTGGGCGAATGGCTGGGCGAAAATAAAATATAAGACTGTGTATAGAAGCAGCTCGGCGAGAAAAATCGAATGGCACCAAGTAGAATTGCCTAGGACGTATAGTTTGGGCTACAGAGGACTTTCAAAGTCCAAAAAACGGTCCCCTGGGCCCGCCAGGAAGGCCCAGTCAAAACGAAATCCTAAACTAATAGTCCGATTTCAATTCTGTTTGCACCATTCAATTCAACGTGTCAAAGTGAACTATAGGTAAACATTTGAACATAATCCATACATAGATAATTCGTGTTTGGATTTTTTAAAATAAATTTTAAAATAGGCCTATTGGGCCTAAAAAAAAATAAAAATTAAAAAAATCATATACCGTTGGAATCGTAATGACGAAACAAATCCATATATCCCCATGAAAAATCGAAATTCGAAAGTCGCCCGCCAATTGCAAAAATTTGCCTAGGCAGGGATTTTGGACCAAAACATTTTCGATTCTGGGCGAATGGCTGGGCGAAAATTAAATATAAGACTATGTATAGAAGCAGCTCGGCGAGAAAAATCGAATGGCACCAAGTAGAATTGCCTAGGACGTATAGTTTGGGCTACAGAGGACTTTTAATGTCCAAAAAAACGGTCCCTGGGCCCTCCAAGAGGGCCCAGTCAAAACGAAATCCGAAACTAATAGTCCGATTTCAATTATGTTTGCACCATTCGATTCTGGGCGAACATAAAATATAAGACAATGTATAGAAGCAGCTCGGCGAGTAAAATCGAATGGCATCAAGTAGAATTGCCTAGGACGTATAGTTTGGGCTACAGATGACGTTTAAAGTCCAAAAAACGGTCCCCTGGGCCCTCCTTCTATACAGTCAAAACGAAATCCTAAACTAATAGTCCGATTTCAATTCTGTTTCCACCATTTGACTCAGCGTGTCAAAGTGAACTATAGGTAAAAATTTGAACATAATCCATACATAGATAACTCGTCTATGGATTTTTTAAATTAAATTTTAAAATAGGGCTATTGGGCCTAAAAAAATTGTCAAAATTAAAAAAATCATATACCGTTGGAATCGTAATGACGAGACAAATCCATATATACCCATGAAAAATCGAAATTCGAAAGTCGCCCGCCAGGTACAAAAATTTGCCTAGGCAGGGATTTTGGACCAAAACATTTTCGATTCTGGGCGAATGGCTGGGCGAAAATAAAATATAAGACTATGTATAGAAGCAGCTCGGCGAGTAAAATCGAATGGCACCAAGTAGAATTGCCTAGGACGTATAGTTTGAGCTACACAGGACTTTTAACATCCAAAAAACGGTCCCCCTGGGCCCTCCAGGAAGGCCCAGTCAAAACGAAATCCTAAACTAATAGTCCGATTTCAATTCTGTTTCCAACATTCGATTCAGCGTGTCAAAGTGAAGTATAGGTAAAAATTTGAACATAGTCCATACATAGATAACTCGTCTATGGATTTTTTAAATTAAATTTTATAATGGGCCTATTGGGCCTAACAAATGGTCAAAATTAAAAAAATCATATACCGTTGGAATCGTAATGACGAGACAAATCCATATATACCCATGACAAATCGAAATTCGAAAGTCGCCCGCCAAGTGCAAAAATTTGCCTGGGATTTTGGACCAAAACATTTTCGATTCTGGGCGAATGGCTGGACGAAAATAAAATATAAGACTATGTATAGAAGCAGCTCGGCGAGAAAAATCGAATGGCACCAAGTAGAATTGCCTAGGACGTATAGTTTCGGCTACAGAGGACTTTTAAAGTCCAAAAAACGGTCCCCTGGGCCCTCCAGGAAGGCCCAGTCAAAACGAAATCCTAAACTAATAGTCCGATTTCAATTCTGTTTGCACCATTCGATTCAGCGTGTCAAAGTGAACTATAGGTAGAAATTTGAACATAATCCATACATAGATAACTCGTCTATGTTTTTTTTAAATTAACTTTTAAAATAGGCCTATTGGGCCTAAACAATTGCCAAAATTAAAAAATTCATATACCATTGGAATCGTAATGACGATACAAATCCATATATACCCATGAAAAATCGAAATTCGAAAGTCGCCCGCCAAGTGCAAAAATTATTAAACGCAGGGATTTTGGACCAAAACATTTTCGATTCTGGGCGAATGGCTTGACGAAAATAAAATATAAGACTATGTATAGAAGCAGCTCGGCGAGAAAAATCGAATGGCACCAAGTAGAATTGCCTAGGACGTATAGCTTGGGCTACAGATGACTTTTAATGTCCAAAAACCGGTCCCCTGGGCCCTCCAGGAGGGCCCAGTTAAAACGAAATCCTAAACTAATAGTCCGATTTCAATTCTGTTTGCACCATTCGATTCAGCGTGTCGAAGTGAACTATAGGTAAAAATTTAAACATAATCCATAAATAGATAACTCGTCTATGGATTTTTAAAATTAAATTTTAAAATAGGCCTATTGGGCCTAAACACTGGTCAAAATTAAAAAAATCATATACCGTTGGAATCGTAATGACGAGACAAATCCATATATATCCATGAAAAATCGAAATTCGAAAGTCGCCCGCCAAGTGCAAAAATTTGCCTGGGCTTAATTAACGCAGGGATTTTGGACCAAAACATTTTCGATTCTGGGCGAATGGCTGGACGAAAATAAAATATAAGACTTTGTATAGAAGCAGCTCGGCGAGAAAAATCGAATGGCACCAAGTAGAATTGCCTAGGACGTATAGTTTGGGCTACAGAGGACTTTTAAAGTCCAAAAAACGGTCCCCTGGGCCCTCCAGGAAGGCCCAGTCAAAACGAAATCCTAAACTAATAGTCCGATTTCAATTATGTTTAAATTAAATTTTAAAATAGGCCTATTGGGCCTAAACAATTGCCAAAATTTAAAAAATCATATACCGTTGGAATCGTAATGACGAGACAAATCCATATATACCTATGAAAAATCGAAATTCGAAAGTCGCCCGCCAAGTGCAAACATTTGCCTGGGCTTAATTAACGCAGGGATTTTGGACCAAAACATTTTCGATTCTGGGCGAATGGCTGGGCGAAAATCAAATATAAGACTATGTATAGAAGCAGCTCGGCGCGAAAAATCGAATGGCACCAAGTAGAATTGCCTAGGACGTATAGCTTGAGCTACAGAGGACTTTTAAAGTCCAAAAAACGGTCCCCTGGGCCCTCCAGGAAGGCCCAGTCAAAACGAAATCCTAAACTAATAGTCCTATTTCAATTTTGTTTGCACCATTCGATTCAGCGTGTCGAAGTGAACTATAGGTAAAAATTTGAACAATCCATACATAGATAACTCGTCTATGGATTTTTAAAATTAAATTTTAAAATAGGCCTAGTGGGCCTAAACACTGGTCAAAATTAAAAAATTCATATACCGTTGGAATCGTAATGACGAGACAAATCCATATATACCCATGAAAAATCGAAATTCGAAAGTCGCCCGCCAAGTGCAAAAATTTGCCTGGGCTTAATTAACGCAGGGATTTTGGACCAAAACATTTTCGATTCTGGGCGAATGGCTGGACGAAAATAAAATATAAGACTTTGTATAGAAGCAGCTCGGCGAGAAAAATCGAATGGCACCAAGTAGAATTGCCTAGGACGTATAGTTTGGGCTACAGAGGACTTTTAAAGTCCAAAAAACGGTCCCCTGGGCCCTCCTGGAAGGCCCAGTCAAAACGAAATCCTAAACTAATAGTCCGATTTCAATTATGTTTAAATTAAATTTTAAAATAGGCCTATTGGGCCTAAACAATTGCCAAAATTTAAATAATCATATACCGTTGGAATCGTAATGACGAGACAAATCCATATATACCCATGAAAAATCGAAATTCGAAAGTCGCCCGCCAAGTGCAAACATTTGCCTGGGCTTAATTAAATTAAACGCAGGGATTTTGGACCAAAACATTTTCGATTCTGGGCGAATGGCTGGGCGAAAATCAAATATAAGACTATGTATAGAAGCAGCTCGGCGCGAAAAATCGAATGGCACCAAGTAGAATTGCCTAGGACGTATAGTTGGAGCTACAGAGGACTTTTAAAGTCCAAAAAACGGTCCCCTAGGCCCTCCAGGAAGGCCCAGTCAAAACGAAATCCTAAACTAATAGTCCGATTTCAATTTTGTTTGCACCATTCGATTCAGCGTGTCGAAGTGAACTATAGGTAAAAATTTGAATATAATCCAAACATAGATAACTCGTCTATGGATTTTTAAAATTAAATTTTAAAATAGGCCTATTGGGCCTAAACACTGGTCAAAATTAAAAAAATCATATACCGTTGGAATCGTAATGACGAGACAAATCCATATATACCCATGAAAAATCGAAATTCGAAAGTCGCCCGCCAAGTGCAAAAATTTGCCTTTTTCGATTCTGGGCGAATGGCTGGGCGAAAATCAAATATAAGACTATGTATAGAAGCAGCTCGGCGCGAAAAATCGAATGGCACCAAGTAGAATTGCCTAGGACGTATAGTTTGAGCTACAGAGGACTTTTAATGTCCAAAAAACGATCCCCTGGGCCCTCCAGGAGGGCCCAGTCAAAACGAAATCCTAAACTAATAGTCCGATTTCAATTATGTTTGCACCATTCGATTCAGCGTGTCGAAGTGAACTATAGGTAAAAATTTGAACATAATCCATACATAGATAACTCGTCTATGGATTTTTAAAATTAAATTTTAAAATAGGCCTATTGGGCCTAAATACTGGTCAAAATTAAAAAAATTCATATACCGTTGGAATCGTAATGACGAGACAAATCCATATATACCCATGAAAAATCAAAATTCGAAAGTCGCCCGCCAAGTGCAAAAATTTGCACTTTGCAGGGATTTTGGACCAAAACATTTTCGATTCTGGGCGAATGGCTGGACGAAAATAAAATAAAAGACTTTGTATAGAAGCAGCTCGGCGAGAAAAATCGAATGGCACCAAGTAGAATTGCCTAGGACGTATAGTTTGGGCTACAGAGGACTTTTAAAGTACAAAAAACGGTCCCCTGGGCCCTCCAGGAAGGCCCAGTCAAAACGAAATCCTAAACTAATAGTCCGATTTCAATTATGTTTGCACCATTCGATTCAGCGTGTCAAAGTGAACTATAGGTAACAATTTGAACATAATCCATACATAGATAACTCGTCTATGGATTTTTTAAAATAAATTTTAAAATAGTCCAATTGGGCCTAAAAAATTGTCAAAATTAAAAAAAACATATACCGTTGGAATCGTAATGACGAGACAAATCCATATATACCCATGAAAAATCGAAATTCGAAAGTCGCCCGCCAAGTGCAAAAATTTGCCTTTTTCGATTCTGGGCGAATGGCTGGGCGAAAATCAAATATAAGACTATGTATAGAAGCAGCTCGGCGCGAAAAATCGAATGGCACCAAGTAGAATTGCCTAGGACGTATAGTTTGAGCTACAGAGGACTTTTAATGTCCAAAAAACGATCTCCTGGGCCCTCCAGGAGGGCCCAGTCAAAACGAAATCCTAAACTAATAGTCCGATTTCAATTATGTTTGCACCATTCGATTCAGCGTGTCGAAGTGAACTATAGGTAAAAATTTGAACATAATCCATACATAGATAACTCGTCTATGGATTTTTAAAATTAAATTTTAAAATAGGCCTATTGGGCCTAAATACTGGTCAAAATTAAAAAAATTCATATACCGTTGGAATCGTAATGACGAGACAAATCCATATATACCCATGCAAAATCGAAATTCGAAAGTCGCCCGCCAAGTGCAAAAAATTGCCTGGGCTTTTTAAACGCAGGGATTTTGGGCCAAAACATTTTCGATTCTGGGCGAATGGCTGGACGAAAATAAAATATAAGACTATGTATAGAAGCAGCTCGGCGAGAAAAATCTAATGGCACCAAGTAGAATTGCCTAGGACGTATAGTTTGGGCTACAGAGGACTTTTAATGTCCAAAAAACGGTCCCCTGGGCCCTCCAGGAGGGCCCAGTCAAAACGAAATCCTAAACTAATAGTCCGATTTCAATTATGTTTACACCATTCGATTCAGCGTGTCGAAGTGAACTATAGGTAAAAATTTGAACATAATCCATACATAGATAACTCGTCTATGGATTGTTTAAATTAAATTTTAAAATAGGCCTATTGGGCCTAAACAATGGTCAAAATTAAAAAAAATCATATACCGTTGGAATCGTAATGACGAGACAAATCCATATATACCCATGCAAAATCGAAATTCGAAAGTCGCCCGCCAAGTGCAAAAATTTGCCTGGGCTTAATTAACGCAGGGATTTTGGACCAAAACATTTTCGATTCTGGGCGAATGGCTGGACGAAAATAAAATATAAGACGATGTAATAATAAATTAATAATAATAATAATAATAATAATAATATAAAATAATCAGGCTATAGAAGCAGCTCGGCGAGAAAAATCGAATGGCACCAAGTAGAATTATTGCCTAGGACGTATAGTTTGGGTTACAGAGGACTTTTAAAGTTCAAAAAACGGTCCCCTGGGCCCTCCAGGAAGGCCCAGTCAAAACGAAATCCTAAACTAATAGTCCGATTTCAATTCTGTTTGCACCATTCGATTCAGCGTGTCAAAGTGAACTATAGGTAAAACTTTGAACATAATCCATACATAGATAACTCGTCTATGGATTGTTTTAATTAAATTTTAAAATAGGCCTATTGGCCTAAAAAAAATTGTCAAAATTAAAAAATTCATATACCGTACGAATCGTAATGACGAGACAAATCCATATATACCCATGCAAAATCGAAATTCGAAAGTCGCCCGCCAAGTGCAAAAAATTGCCTGGGCTTTTTTTAAACGCAGGGATTTTGGACCAAAACATTTTCGATTCTGGGCGAATGGCTGGACGAAAATAAAATATAAGACTATGTATAGAAGCAGCTCGGCGAGAAAAATCGAAAGGCACCAAGTAAAATTGCCTAGGACGTATAGTTTGGGCTACAGAGGACTTTTAAAGTCCAAAAAACGGTCCCCTGGGCCCTCCAGGAAGGCCTAGTCAAAACGAAATCCAAACTAATAGTCCGATTTCAATTCTGTTTACACCATTCGATTCAGCGTGTCGAAGTGAACTATAGGTAAACATTTGAACATAATCCATACATAGATAACTCGTCTATGGATTTTTTAAATTAAAATTTAAAATAGGCCTATTGGGCCTAAACACTGGTCAAAAATAAAAAAAATCATATACCGTTGGAATCGTAATGACGAGACAAATCCATATATACCCATGAAAAATCGAAATTCGAAAGTCGCCCGCCAAGTGCAAAAATTTGCCTGGATTTTTGCAGGGATTTTGGACCAAAACATTTTCGATTCTGGGCGAATGGCTGGACGAAAATAAAATATAAGACTATGTATAGAAGCAACTCGGCGAGAAAAATCGAATGGCACCAAGTAGAATTGCCTAGGACGTATAGTTTGGGCTACAGAGGACTTTTAAAGTCCAAAAAACGGTCCCCTGGGCCCTCCAGGAAGGCCCAGTCAAAACGAAATCCTAAACTAATAGTCCGATTTCAATTATGTTTGCACCATTCGATTCGAGTGGACAGAAGGGTGCTGAGCTGGTATGGTCATGTTGAACGAATGGGAGATGAAAGGCTTACAAAGAGAATATGTGAGTCAGGTACAAGGGGAGATAGAAGGGCAGGAAGACCCCCATTGAGATGGAGAGACTGTGTAAGAAAGGCTTTGGATGATAGAGGAATGACTATAGATCAGGCAGAGGAAGTGGTGGTGGACAGGAGTGAATGGAGAATGCTTGTGAATAGTTGAGTGAACACGTGGTCATTTGGAGTAAGGGGTCGGGCGCAAGTTCGACTAGATAATAGTCCATCAGGCACCTGGCCCGGGGGGACGATTAATATGAAGGGTGTGCCTGGAAGTGTGGTGGGAGGGCTTGTGGCTTTGGCTCCGCTGCATTTCTGCCTGCCGTGATCGGAACCTCTCCGAGTGGTCAGGGGCTGGGGGAGTGCTGGAGACCCTGGTCTCTGGGTCTTCTCCTGGGTGACCTGGATGTGTGTGAGTTTGTGCTTTTTATCTGTGTTTATTTTTTGTTTTATGTTGTTTTTGTGTTTTCCCTGTTCTTGCTCTGTCTTGAGTCGGCTACCCCCAAAATGGGGATTGGGCCAGAGCATATAGCATATAGATAACTCGTCTATGGATTTTTTAAATTAAATTTTAAAATAGGCCTATTGGGCCTAAACACTGGTCAAAATTAAAAAATTCATATACCGTTGGAATCGTAATGACGAGACAAATCCATATATACCAATGAAAAATCAAAATTCGAAAGTCGCCCGCCAAGTGCAAAAATTTGCCTGGAATAATTTAACGCAGGGATTTTGGACCAAAACATTTTCGATTCTGGGCGAATGGCTGGACGAAAATAAAATATAAGACTATGTATAGAAGCAACTCGGCGAGAAAAATCGAATGGCACCAAGTAGAATTGCCTAGGACGTATAGTTTGGGCTACAGAGGACTTTTAAAGTCCAAAACAACGGTCCCCTGGGCCCTCCAGGAAGGCCCAGTCAAAACGAAATCCTAAACTAATAGTCCGATTTCAATTATGTTTGCACCATTCGATTCAGCGTGTCAAAGTGAACTATAGGTAACAATTTGAACATAATCCATACATAGATAACTCGTCTATGGATTTTTTAAAATAAAATTTAAAATAGGCCTATTGGGCCTAAAAAAAATTCAAATTAAAAAAAACATATACCGTTGGAATCGTAATGACGAGACAAATCCATATATACCCATGAAAAATCGAAATTCGAAAGTCGCCCGCCAAGTGCAAAAATTTGCCTGGATTAACGCAGGGATTTTGGACCAAAACATTTTCGATTCTGGGCGAATGGCTGGGCGAAAATAAAATATAAGACTATGTATAGAAGCAGCTCGGCGCGAAAAATCGAATGGCACCAAGTAGAATTGCCTAGGACGTATAGTTTGAGCTACAGAGAACTTTTAATGTCCAAAAAACGATCCCCTGGGCCCTCCAGGAGGGCCCAGTTAAAACGAAATCCTAAACTAATAGTCCGATTTCAATTCTGTTTGCACCATTCGATTCAGCGTGTCGAAGTGAACTATAGGTAAAAATTTGAATATAATCCATACATAGATAACTCGTCTATGGATTTTTAAAATTAAATTTTAAAATAGGCCTATTGGGCCTAAATACTGGTCAAAATTAAAAAAATTCATATACCGTTGGAATCGTAATGACAAGACAAATCCATATATACCCATGCAAAATCGAAATTCGAAAGTCGCCCGCCAAGTGCAAAAAATTGCCTGGGCTTAATTAAACGCAGGGATTTTGGACCAAAACATTTTCGATTCTGGGCGAATGGTTGGGCGAAAATAAAATATAAGACTATGTATAGAAGCAGCTCGGCGAGAAAAATCGAATGGCACCAAGTAGAATTGCCTAGGACGTATAGTTTGGGCTACAGAGGACTTTTAAAGTCCAAAAAACGGTCCCCTGGGCCCTCCAGGAAGGCCCAGTCAAAATGAAATCCTAAACTAATAGTCCGATTTCAATTCTGTTTGCACCATTCGATTCAGCGTGTCAAAGTGAACTATAAGTAAAAATTTGAACATCATCCATACATAGATAACTCGTCTATGGATTTTTTAAATTAAATTTTAAAATAGGCCTATTGGGCCTAAATACTGGTCAAAATTAAAAAAATCATATACCGTTGGAATCGTAATGACGAGACAAATCCATATATACCCATGCAAAATCGAAATTCGAAAGTCGCCAGCCAAGTGCAAAAATTTGCCTGGATTTTGGACCAAAACATTTTCGATTCTGGGCGAATGGCTGGACGAAAATAAAATATAAGACTAAGTATAGAGGCAACTCGGCGAGAAAAATCGAATGGCACCAAGTAGAATTGCCTAGGACGTATAGTTTGGGCTACAGAGGACTTTTAAAGTCCAAAAAACGGTCCCCTGGGCCCTCCAGGAAGGCCCAGTCAAAACGAAATCCTAAACTAATAGTCCGATTTCAATTCTGTTTGCACCATTCGATTCAGCGTGTCAAAGTGAACTATAGGTAAAAATTTGAACATCATCCATACATAGATAACTCGTCTATGGATTTTTTAAATTAAATTTTAAAATAGGCCTATTGGGCCTAAACACTGGTCAAAATTTAAAAAATCATATACCGTTGGAATCGTAATGACAAGACAAATCCATATATACCCATGCAAAATCGAAATTCGAAAGTCGCCCGCCAAGTGCAAAAAATTGCCTGGGCTGCAATTGCAGGGATTGCAGGGATTTTGGACCAAAACATTTTCGATTCTGGGCGAATGGCTGGACGAAAATAAAATATAAGACTATGTATAGAAGCAGCTCGGCGAGAAAAATCGAAAGGCACCAAGTAGAATTGCCTAGCACGTATAGTTTGGGCTACAGAGGACTTTTAAAGTCCAAAAAACGGTCCCCTGGGCCCTCCAGGAAGGCCCAGTCAAAACGAAATCCTAAACTAATAGTCCGATTTCAATTATGTTTGCACCATTCGATTCAGCGTGTCAAAGTGAACTATAGGTAAAAATTTGAACATCATCCATACATAGATAACTCGTCTATGGATTTTGTAAATTAAATTTTAAAATAGGCCTATTGGGCCTAAACACTGGTCAAAATTAAAAAAAATCATATACCGTTGGAATCGTAATGACGAGACAAATCCATATATACCCATGCAAAATCGAAATTCGAAAGTCGCCCGCCAAGTGCAAAAAATTGCCTGGGCTTAATTAAACGCAGGGATTTTGGACCAAAACATTTTCGATTCTGGGCGAATGGCTGGACGAAAATAAAATATAAGACTATGTATAGAAGCAGCTCGGCGAGAAACATCGAATGGCACCAAGTAGAATTGCCTAGGACGTATAGTTTGGGCTACAGAGGACTTTTAAAGTCCAACAAACGGTCCCCTGGGCCCTCCAGGAAGGCCCAGTCAAAACGAAATCCTAAACTAATAGTCCGATTTCAATTCTGTTTGCACCATTCGATTCAGCGTGTCAAAGTGAACTATAGGTAAAAATTTGAAAATCATCCATACATAGATAACTCGTCTATGGATTTTTTAAATTAAATTTTAAAATAGGCCTATTGGGCCTAAACACTGGTCAAAATTAAAAAATTCATATACCGTTGGAATCGTAATGACGAGACAAATCCATATATACCCATGCAAAATCGAAATTCGAAAGTCGCCAGCCAAGTGCAAAAATTTGCCTGGATTCGCAGGGATTTTGGACCAAAACATTTTCGATTCTGGGCGAATGGCTGGACGAAAATAAAATATAAGACTATGTATAGAGGCAGCTCGGCGAGAAAAATCGAATGGCACCAAGTAGAATTGCCTAGAACGTATAGTTTGGGCTACAGAGGACTTTTAAAGTCCAAAAAACGGTTCCCTGGGCCCTCCAGGAAGGCCCAGTCAAAACGAAATCCTAAACTAATAGTCCGATTTCAATTCTGTTTGCACCATTCGATTCAGCGTGTCAAAGTGAACTATAGGTAAAAATTTGAACATCATCCATACATAGATAACTCGTCTATGGATTTTTTAAATTAAATTTTAAAATAGGCCTATTGGGCCTAAACACTGGTCAAAATTAAAAAAATCATATACCGTTGGAATCGTAATGACGAGACAAATCCATATATACCCATGCAAAATCGAAATTCGAAAGTCGCCCGCCAAGTGCAAAAAATTGCATGGGCTTAATTAAACGCAGGGATTTTGGACCAAAACATTTTCGATTCTGGGCGAATGGCTGGACGAAAATAAAATATAAGACTATGTATAGAAGCAGCTCGGCGAGAAAAATCGAATGGCACCAAGTAGAATTGCCTAGGACGTATAGTTTGGGCTACAGAGGACTTTTAAAGTCCAAAAAACGGTCCCCTGGGCCCTCCAGGAAGGCCCAGTCAAAACGAAATCCTAAACTAATAGTCCGATTTCAATTATGTTTAAATTAAATTTTAAAATAGGCCTATTGGGCCTAAACAATTGCCAAAATTTAAAAAATCATATACCGTTGGAATCGTAATGACGAGACAAATCCATATATACCTATGAAAAATCGAAATTCGAAAGTCGCCCGCCAAGTGCAAACATTTGCCTGGGCTTAATTAACGCAGGGATTTTGGACCAAAACATTTTCGATTCTGGGCGAATGGCTGGGCGAAAATCAAATATAAGACTATGTATAGAAGCAGCTCGGCGCGAAAAATCGAATGGCACCAAGTAGAATTACCTAGGACGTATAGTTTGAGCTACAGAGGACTTTTAAAGTCCAAAACACGGTCCCCTGGGCCCTCCAGGAAGGCCCAGTCAAAACGAAATCCTAAACTAATAGTCCTATTTCAATTTTGTTTGCACCATTCGATTCAGCGTGTCGAAGTGAACTATAGGTAAAAATTTGAACAATCCATACATAGATAACTCGTCTATGGATTTTTAAAATTAAATTTTAAAATAGGCCTATTGGGCCTAAACACTGGTCAAAATTAAAAAAATCATATACCGTTGGAATCGTAATGACGAGACAAATCCATATATACCCATGACAAATCGAAATTCGAAAGTCGCCCGCCAAGTGCAAAAATTTGCCTGGGCTTAATTAACGCAGGGATTTTGGACCAAAACATTTTCGATTCTGGGCGAATGGCTGGACGAAAATAAAATATAAGACTATGTATAGAAGCAACTCGGCGAGAAAAATCGAATGGCACCAAGTAGAATTGCCTAGGACGTATAGTTTGGGCTACAGAGGACTTTTAAAGTCCAAATAACGGTCCCCTGGGCCCTCCAGGAAGGCCCAGTCAAAACGAAATCCTAAACTAATAGTCCGATTTCAATTATGTTTGCACCATTCGATTCAGCGTGTCAAAGTGAACTATAGGTAACAATTTGAACATAATCCATACATAGATAACTCGTCTATGGATTTTTTAAAATAAAATTTAAAATAGGCCTATTGGGCCTAAAAAAAATTCAAAATTAAAAAAAACATATACCGTTGGAATCGTAATGACGAGACAAATCCATATATACCCATGAAAAATCGAAATTCGAAAGTCGCCCGCCAAGTGCAAAAATTTGCCTGGATTAACGCAGGGATTTTGGACCAAAACATTTTCGATTCTGGGCGAATGGCTGGGCGAAAATAAAATATAAGACTATGTATAGAAGCAGCTCGGCGCGAAAAATCGAATGGCACCAAGTAGAATTGCCTAGGACGTATAGTTTGAGCTACAGAGAACTTTTAATGTCCAAAAAACGATCCCCTGGGCCCTCCAGGAGGGCCCAGTTAAAACGAAATCCTAAACTAATAGTCCGATTTCAATTATGTTTGCACCATTCGATTCAGCGTGTCGAAGTGAACTATAGGTAAAAATTTGAATATAATCCATACATAGATAACTCGTCTATGGATTTTTAAAATTAAATTTTAAAATAGGCCTATTGGGCCTAAATACTGGTCAAAATTAAAAAAATTCATATACCGTTGGAATCGTAATGACAAGACAAATCCATATATACCCATGCAAAATCGAAATTCGAAAGTCGCCCGCCAAGTGCAAAAAATTGCCTGGGCTTAATTAAACGCAGGGATTTTGGACCAAAACATTTTCGATTCTGGGCGAATGGTTGGGCGAAAATAAAATATAAGACTATGTATAGAAGCAGCTCGGCGAGAAAAATCGAATGGCACCAAGTAGAATTGCCTAGGACGTATAGTTTGGGCTACAGAGGACTTTTAAAGTCCAAAAAACGGTCCCCTGGGCCCTCCAGGAAGGCCCAGTCAAAATGAAATCCTAAACTAATAGTCCGATTTCAATTCTGTTTGCACCATTCGATTCAGCGTGTCAAAGTGAACTATAAGTAAAAATTTGAACATCATCCATACATAGATAACTCGTCTATGGATTTTTTAAATTAAATTTTAAAATAGGCCTATTGGGCCTAAATACTGGTCAAAATTAAAAAATTCATATACCGTTGGAATCGTAATGACGAGACAAATCCATATATACCCATGCAAAATCGAAATTCGAAAGTCGCCAGCCAAGTGCAAAAATTTGCCTGGATTTTGGACCAAAACATTTTCGATTCTGGGCGAATGGCTGGACGAAAATAAAATATAAGACTAAGTATAGAGGCAACTCGGCGAGAAAAATCGAATGGCACCAAGTAGAATTGCCTAGGACGTATAGTTTGGGCTACAGAGGACTTTTAAAGTCCAAAAAACGGTCCCCTGGGCCCTCCAGGAAGGCCCAGTCAAAACGAAATCCTAAACTAATAGTCCGATTTCAATTCTGTTTGCACCATTCGATTCAGCGTGTCAAAGTGAACTATAGGTAAAAATTTGAACATCATCCATACATAGATAACTCGTCTATGGATTTTTTAAATTAAATTTTAAAATAGGCCTATTGGGCCTAAACACTGGTCAAAATTTAAAAAATCATATACCGTTGGAATCGTAATGACAAGACAAATCCATATATACCCATGCAAAATCGAAATTCGAAAGTCGCCCGCCAAGTGCAAAAAATTGCCTGGGCTTAATTAAACGCAGGGATTTTGGACCAAAACATTTTCGATTCTGGGCGAATGGCTGGACGAAAATAAAATATAAAACTATGTATAGAAGCAGCTCGGCGAGAAAAATCGAAAGGCACCAAGTAGAATTGCCTAGCACGTATAGTTTGGGCTACAGAGGACTTTTAAAGTCCAAAAAACGGTCCCCTGGGCCCTCCAGGAAGGCCCAGTCAAAACGAAATCCTAAACTAATAGTCCGATTTCAATTATGTTTGCACCATTCGATTCAGCGTGTCAAAGTGAACTATAGGTAAAAATTTGAACATCATCCATACATAGATAACTCGTCTATGGATTTTGTAAATTAAATTTTAAAATAGGCCTATTGGGCCTAAACACTGGTCAAAATTAAAAAAAATCATATACCGTTGGAATCGTAATGACGAGACAAATCCATATATACCCATGCAAAATCGAAATTCGAAAGTCGCCCGCCAAGTGCAAAAAATTGCCTGGGCTTAATTAAACGCAGGGATTTTGGACCAAAACATTTTCGATTCTGGGCGAATGGCTGGACGAAAATAAAATATAAGACTATGTATAGAAGCAGCTCGGCGAGAAACATCGAATGGCACCAAGTAGAATTGCCTAGGACGTATAGTTTGGGCTACAGAGGACTTTTAAAGTCCAACAAACGGTCCCCTGGGCCCTCCAGGAAGGCCCAGTCAAAACGAAATCCTAAACTAATAGTCCGATTTCAATTCTGTTTGCACCATTCGATTCAGCGTGTCAAAGTGAACTATAGGTAAAAATTTGAACATCATCCATACATAGATAACTCGTCTATGGATTTTTTAAATTAAATTTTAAAATAGGCCTATTGGGCCTAAACACTGGTCAAAATTAAAAAATTCATATACCGTTGGAATCGTAATGACGAGACAAATCCATATATACCCATGCAAAATCGAAATTCGAAAGTCGCCAGCCAAGTGCAAAAATTTGCCTGGATTCGCAGGGATTTTGGACCAAAACATTTTCGATTCTGGGCGAATGGCTGGACGAAAATAAAATATAAGACTATGTATAGAGGCAGCTCGGCGAGAAAAATCGAATGGCACCAAGTAGAATTGCCTAGAACGTATAGTTTGGGCTACAGAGGACTTTTAAAGTCCAAAAAACGGTTCCCTGGGCCCTCCAGGAAGGCCCAGTCAAAACGAAATCCTAAACTAATAGTCCGATTTCAATTCTGTTTGCACCATTCGATTCAGCGTGTCAAAGTGAACTATAGGTAAAAATTTGAACATCATCCATACATAGATAACTCGTCTATGGATTTTTTAAATTAAATTTTAAAATAGGCCTATTGGGCCTAAACACTGGTCAAAATTAAAAAAATCATATACCGTTGGAATCGTAATGACGAGACAAATCCATATATACCCATGCAAAATCGAAATTCGAAAGTCGCCCGCCAAGTGCAAAAAATTGCATGGGCTTAATTAAACGCAGGGATTTTGGACCAAAACATTTTCGATTCTGGGCGAATGGCTGGACGAAAATAAAATATAAGACTATGTATAGAAGCAGCTCGGCGAGAAAAATCGAATGGCACCAAGTAGAATTGCCTAGGACGTATAGTTTGGGCTACAGAGGACTTTTAAAGTCCAAAAAACGGTCCCCTGGGCCCTCCAGGAAGGCCCAGTCAAAACGAAATCCTAAACTAATAGTCCGATTTCAATTATGTTTAAATTAAATTTTAAAATAGGCCTATTGGGCCTAAACAATTGCCAAAATTTAAAAAATCATATACCGTTGGAATCGTAATGACGAGACAAATCCATATATACCTATGAAAAATCGAAATTCGAAAGTCGCCCGCCAAGTGCAAACATTTGCCTGGGCTTAATTAACGCAGGGATTTTGGACCAAAACATTTTCGATTCTGGGCGAATGGCTGGGCGAAAATCAAATATAAGACTATGTATAGAAGCAGCTCGGCGCGAAAAATCGAATGGCACCAAGTAGAATTACCTAGGACGTATAGTTTGAGCTACAGAGGACTTTTAAAGTCCAAAACACGGTCCCCTGGGCCCTCCAGGAAGGCCCAGTCAAAACGAAATCCTAAACTAATAGTCCTATTTCAATTTTGTTTGCACCATTCGATTCAGCGTGTCGAAGTGAACTATAGGTAAAAATTTGAACAATCCATACATAGATAACTCGTCTATGGATTTTTAAAATTAAATTTTAAAATAGGCCTATTGGGCCTAAACACTGGTCAAAATTAAAAAAATCATATACCATTGGAATCGTAATGACGAGACAAATCCATATATACCCATGACAAATCGAAATTCGAAAGTCGCCCGCCAAGTGCAAAAATTTGCCTGGGCTTAATTAACGCAGGGATTTTGGACCAAAACATTTTCGATTCTGGGCGAATGGCTGGACGAAAATAAAATATAAGACTTTGTATAGAAGCAGCTCGGCGAGAAAAATCGAATGGCACCAAGTAGAATTGCCTAGGACGTATAGTTTGGGCTATAGAGGACTTTTAAAGTCCAAATAACGGTCCCCTGGGCCCTCCAGGAAGGCCCAGTCAAAACGAAATCCTAAACTAATAGTCCGATTTCAATTATGTTTGCACCATTCAATTCAGCGTGTCAAAGTGAACTATAGGTAAAAATTTGAACATCATCCATACATAGAGAACTCGTCTATGGATTTTTTAAATTAAATTTTAAAATAGGCCTATTGGGCCTAAACACTGGTCAAAATTAAAAAATTCATATACCGTTGGAATCGTAATGACGAGACAAATCCATATATACCCATGACAAATAAAAATTCGAAAGTCGCCCGCCAAGTGCAAAAATTTGCCTGGATTAACGCAGGGATTTTGGACCAAAACATTTTCGATTCTGGGCGAATGGCTGGACGAAAATAAAATATAAGAATATGTATAGAAGCAACTCGGCGAGAAAAATCGAATGGCACCAAGTAGAATTGCCTAGGACGTATAGTTTGGGCTACAGAGGACTTTTAAAGTCCAAAAAACGGTCCCCTGGGCCCTCCAGGAAGGCCCAGTCAAAACGAAATCCTAAACTAATAGTCCGATTTCAATTCTGTTTGCACCATTCGATTCAGCGTGTCAAAGTGAACTATAAGTAAAAATTTGAACATCATCCATACATAGATAACTCGTCTATGGATTTTTTAAATTAAATTTTAAAATAGGCCTATTGGGCCTAAACACTGGTCAAAATGTAAAAAATTCATATACCGTTGGAATCGTAATGACGAGACAAATCCATATATACCCATGCAAAATCGAAATTCGAAAGTCGCCCGCAAAGTGCAAAAATTTGCCTGGATTTTGGACCAAAACATTTTCGATTCTGGGCGAATGGCTGGACGAAAATAATATATAAGACTAAGTATAGAGGCAACTCGGCGAGAAAAATCGAATGGCACCAAGTAGAATTGCCTAGGACGTATAGTTTGGGCTACAGAGGACTTTTAAAGTCCAAAAAACGGTCCCCTGGGCCCTCCAGGAAGGCCCAGTCAAAACGAAATCCTAAACTAATAGTCCGATTTCAATTCTATTTGCACCATTCGATTCAGCGTGTCAAAGTGAACTATAGGTAAAATACGCTCGCCAAGTGCAAAAATTTGCCTGGGCCTAAACAATGGTCAAAATTTAAAAATTCATATACCGTTGGAATCGTAATGACGAGAGAAATCCATATATACCCATGAAAAATCGAAATTCGAAAGTCGCCCGCCAAGTGCAAAAATTTGCCTGGGATTTTGGACCAAAACATTTTCGATTCTGGGCGAATGGCTAGGCGAAAATAAAATATAAAACTATGTATAGAAGCAGCTGGGCGAGAAAAATCGAATGGCACCAAGTAGAATTGCCTAGGACGTATAGTTTGGGCTACAGAGGACTTTTAAAGTCCAAAAAACGGTCCCCTGGGCCCTCCAGGAAGGCCCAGTCAAAACGAAATCCTAAACTAATAGTCCGATTTCAATTATGTTTACACCATTCGATTCAGCGTGTCGAAGTGAACTATAGGTAAAAATTTGAACATAATCCATACATAGATAACTCGTCTATGGATTTTTTAAATTAAATTTAAAAAAAGGCCTATTGGGTCTAAACAATGGTCAAAATTAAAAAATTCATATACCGTTGGAATCGTAATGATGAGACAAATCCATATATACCCATGAAAAATCGAAATTCGAAAGTCGCCCGCCAAGTGCAAAAATTTGCCTGGGATTTTGGACCAAAACATTTTCGATTCTGGGCGAATGGCTGGGCGAAAATCAAATATAAGACTATGTTTAGAAGCAGCTCGGCGAGAAAAATCGAATGGCACCAAGTAGAATTCCCTAGGACGTATAGTTTGGGTCGCAACGACTTGACAAATGTAGATATACCCTTGAAAACCAAGCTTTTTTGACAAAATATTTTCGATTATGGGAGAATGGCTGGTCGAAATTGAAATATACGACCATGTATGGTAGCTCCTGGTCGAGAGAAATCAAATGGCACCAGGTAAAATTCCCTAGGACTTATAGTTAAATAAAACAACAATTTAACATGATAAACAGTTTATTCCTTGGACTTCTATTCACAAAATAATTGTATTAAAATGCCTCTGCTTTGGGAGCAAAGGCTTTTTATTATATTTTTTTTTCCACATCAGATCAACCTCTTAAATCTTATTACTGAGTCTTGTCCTCTGGTAGTTAAATATCACATGCTTTCAAACTGACTCCTGACTTCACTGATGCCGAGTTAGGCTGGTATCACAAAAGCGCTTTTTTCCTCCAATTTTCTTCAACAACTCTGGTCTGGCAACATATGAGTTAACAACCTTTTAGAAGAATCATGCCACCCAAATTATTATATCACTAGTCTAGTTTCTAATGCCAAGACAAAAGATCCCAGAAAAGTTACCGGAAATATTTTGACCGTCGAAAATTGTCAATAAAAGCTCTCGTGTGCCACCCCCTTTAGACGTCAACATTGCCACACTAGATTACTAACCCTTACAATAGGATGACATTTACCTTTATTCCAGCTGACGCCAAATGATTTAAACCAGCTTGGCAATGACGTCACGCAGTCAAAGGGCTAAACAAATTTCCTATTTAACCCCAAACTTCGATAGATCACCTCCAAGCAGGACTGAAATCACCTGCAGTCGGCCAGAATCCAATAGACTATTATAGGCCATCGTACTGTATGGGCTAACACGTGCTGACTGAAGGGCCCCTCCGAGACTCAAAAAGTTGCAAGGTTTTCCCATTTACTATATATTCAAGCACCAGGAATTAGCTCGTGAGGACTGTATAGGATAGGCGGTAGAATCGCCAAACAAAAACAACTAAGAAACAATAATAACTAAATAGGAAAACTGCAACTTTAGCTTTTGTCCTCGGGGCTGGATACCTGTACAGAGGAAAGATCGAGATATCAAGAGAACAGGGTGTCAAACCAGGACAATTTTATTTTAAGACTGGAATGAATATGAGAGAGAATGCAGGAAAACTAACAGGAAATTGTATTGTTCTTGGCCAGTTTATCACTTCTCAAGAATGAATGCGATAAGAAATACAGGAAAACTAACAGGAAATTGCATTGTATTGGCCAGTTTATCACTTCTCAAGATATACTACGAACGGCAAAGCATAATTTTAACTTTGCCTATTCAATAATAATGACTATAAAGAAGGGTCTCTGCCTTAGGACTGGTTTGGAACAGTCTCTCATTTGCCACCCTGCAAGAAAAGAGTTGTAGATATTTCCCCCAGAACTAAAATAGCTATTCTAGTGGACTGAATAGAATGGTGGAGGCTAGTGTGGCAATCTCGAGGCCGCCCGGCGATTACGGTAGACTAGCCATTTTGTAGTCAGTGTTCCAATTAGCATTTGACATCGATGAAAGGGACCCACACAAAATATTAGCAGTTATATTAATAAATGTCATTAGGGTCAATTCGTACCTTAACTATCGTACAAAATGATACTGAATGTACTAATCAAACTCTACTAATTTTCTGTGGGTACTGTAGTATATTTATCCATTTCCCGTACTAAGTGGAGCTCTGCATAGGAATTGCCTAGTCTACCCTATGGAATGTTATCCCTTTATACACTAGGAAGCAGAATGTTGATCCCTTCCGTACAATGATGCCATGTTTCATTATTTGATCTTGGGTACCGTACCGGCAGACAGTTTTACTAAGCTTAAGAAGGATCCGAGGGAGTCAAAAGGTTAATTAAGATAGATTCGACCTCGGTGATTCCTCGAGATGCTTCCTCAGCTGTGCTAAATCCTCTAACGTTAGCCTGAACAAAATTAATACACCGCCATCGTACTGAAGGGGTTACTAAGAGTGAAAGGTATGTTGAGAGAGTTGCCTAAGATATTTTATTAGATCCGCTTATGACAATCTAAGCCCTATGAGAATAAAGTCTGTTAAGCCTTCCGACCATACGACGATATTTATCCTTCATTATTGCGACAGCCAGAGAATTTGACTAAACTTAGGAAGGACCTCGTGGAGTAAAAGGGTTAAAGAATATCCACATTAACCCTCTAACTCTGAAAGGTTCTTACTAAGCTGACTATAATCATCTGGAGATGGTCGGAATGAAACATAAATCGACTTCATCTGATCGAAAAGGTTAAAAGAATGACAAGTGAGGTCCATCAAAACCTGGAAACATCGTACGAGGGACAAAACTGAAACATCACGGATATCTACACGATCAATATCAATAAAACGCGGCTGCCGATAAAAAAAATACTTGTTGGAGGTCAAGAACAACAAAAATAGAGAAAATAGAACACAGATTGCTCTTTGAATTGTCGACAAATTTCATAAAAAAATTCCCGGTAATGTTCGAGTGAATTAATTAAAGTGTAATTGCAGTGTAAATACAGTACAGTCCATATGAATACTTTGCCAAAAACCTTGGTGATAGTTTGAGTGGAATCTAGAGAGACGGATATGAACTCGGCACTTCTACAACGTGGAATAAAGAGTACTATAGTCAGTTCCATTTCATCTGGCACCAAATTGAATCCCTTACCCAACTGATTTTTCTATACTTTATGGAATAATCAGAATGCATTATGTCTCAGCATTATCTAATTACCGAGTTTTCTTAATTAACCACACACTTCATTTCAAAATGTTCGTAATAGAGGAGTAATTGAGGTAAGGATGTTGTAATTTAGTGTCGGATGATATGAAACCGAGTAGTCACAGGCTACTAGAAACACATGGGAACTGTCAGAGAAATGTGATAGTACCCTTAAAATGACAATTCATGAGCTAGGTTATCGGCAAACTATTGACTTTGAATGTACAGTACAGTACATACTGTATAAATAATGAGAATCATAGTATAAGTTGACTGCTAATCGTTTTGAAAATGTAACCACGGACTGCCTTTAGTAGCAGATTCAGTTGAGCATGGTGTCAAACCGGGGCTATTTGGTTCTAAGACTGTGATGAGTATGAGAAAGAATACGGGAAAAGCAACATCAAATTGCATTAGTTGGCCATAAAGACTACCAAAGCCATAATAATAACTGTGAACTATAATTTTAACTTGACAAGCTACAGTAATAACAATAAGAATAGCAAGTCCGTATTCTTTTGACACCCTGCAGACGAGCACTATGGAAGACCAAATACGAACATGAGCTGGAAAAACGAACCTGAGGAATGGACCGATATATTGTATAGCTCCATTTTTTAGTAAGATCTTAAGAAAAAGGAGTCACGCAATATCCTGATCCAATGTCCACTACTGATCTAATGTAGTTTATTAATTATTGTACGCTGGTTTAACACTTTAATCAGGTGACGTCAATTCACAATTCTATCTGACTATCTCCAAACTATTTAATTAAACTTGGGAAGGATCTGTAGAGGTTCATTTAGGTATTCTTTAACCATTTCAGTCCTATAGGTCATCTCTAAGTTGAGTAAAATCCTTTGGCAATAGCATTAAATAAATATAATTTTGTCATATGATCAACCCATTCAAATATTTGATGACACTTTTTTTCCTTTTATTCTGGCCATCAGTAGAAGATATTATATAACTTATGAAGGACTTAAGGGAGGCAGACGAAAACGAAGATAGTATTAACCTTTTACATTCCCATGGGCCTTTCCTAATCTGCATAAAATCGGCTAATGATGGCTAGAATAAAATTTAAACCTGTGTCGTAATACTGGAAAGGGGTTAACCGGACAACAGAGACGAACCAGTGTTGGGTTAGAGAAGTAATGTGGGGTGTAGAATTATGGCAAGACCCTCATTAGGCTATTAGAGAGGAAGATTCAGTCGCCATTAGTAGTCAAGACACGCTTATCATGTTCCAACTTTAATCCATATTTCCACGAGGTCAAAAAACTATTCCCTAACGCAGCTGCCGATGGATGAGCACAAACGCTTGGCTTAAAGGCATTGGGGAATATTTTAGGCCTCACAATGAAAGAGATAGGAGTTGGAAATGAGTATCCCATCTACCGAAAGCAACTATACATCGTTAATTCGTGCTTCCGTCAACTGTAGCCAAGGTTCTAAGTTGTGCATCAGCAGAGTTTACCTGCAGAGCAACCATACTAGTCCGGTTTATCAAAATGACGAAAGCAATAAAAACACCTATTTCTAAGTACAGTTGCCGAGTTACACTGCTGCTGATGATATATATATATATATATATTTATATATTATATACTATATAATAGATTGATCAGCATTATTTCAACATTGCTCCTCTGCCAAGGATCGTATAAACTGAAAAGAAGCAGCAAATGATTCATACTGTATACTCTCTCTTAGTCACTGCGGAGACATTTCTGTACACACATTATCAAAGTTTAATTACTATCAAATGCACAAAAAAATACCCCTAGGAATGTTGCTGTTTGTGCTGGTCATGAGTTAATTACACTGTACATTTATCTAAACATTCAGCACAACAAGTTTACCCCCATCTCAACATTTGCACTATTGGCTATGCACGTATTTCACACCAGTTTTTTGTCAGCTGATACTGGAAGTTTTGGCTGATATACATTGAGCTTTAAGAAAACAATGAAGTCTAGATTATATTGTTATTATAAGATACCCTATGGTCCATCTGGGCTAACATTCAGCAACTACGACATGGAAATAATTCTTTGGAATGTGCACACTGCCCTCCGAGCCAGCTGGAGATACTTCAAGTCCATTATAAAAAACACTAGTAACATACACAAGTCCTAAAATAAAAGAGGTAAGGTAGGATGATGTAGAGGATGGTGTGGAGGATGTTGGCAGCACTGGGGGAGGGACATACGAGGAAGATGCATGTTGGAAGGGGAGCGGCCTCTCTCCCCACGAGGCTGCTCCCTTCCCTACGCAAAAAGGGAAGTAAAGGCCACAGGAATGTGCAACCACTCGTAAACACACTCACGCACACGCTTATGTAAAAATAACCATTCAGACCAGACATTATTCTTCAGTACCTAGTTCATTCATTCTCTATCTTTATATAAAAGTTTCTATCCATGCTTAATATGAATACTGACCCATCTGCCAAGATAAAACGTTATATACTAAGCAGCATCTGCTAAAAGATAAATCAGAGTGCAGCTATCACACGAAGGTATGATCGTTCCACCAGTGCTTGGCTCCAGTAGCTGGTAGACAGTGTGAGGATGTGTTATGTACAGTTCCCAAACCTACGGCATACATCTCACATGTAGCAATATTATAAACATTAAGGGTCTCTTAACAGTAGTGGTGTGTATGAAGGAAGGAATGCCTTAATCACAGGGACAGATGCTAATCATGACTGACAGAGGTATGACAATCCCGCCTATCCAGGATAAAAATAATAACCAGCCAGATTGACATACCACTGGAACTAAGAAATCTAAGAAAAAAATTGAGAAGCTCTTAAAAGAATATGATATCCTGATTTGTGTCTGGATCCTTGATGCGCTGACCCGGACGTGCGCCACTAGAGGCAGCTCCCTCATGAAGACCCTCCGGGGTGATAGAGTCCCCGCTGCGTGACCCCGGGGTGGAGGGCTTGCTGGGTAGCTTAGGGTAGGTGTTCGTGCGTGTGGCCCGGGTCCCCTGGCCGCCGGCAATAGAAGCCGAGGCCATACCCGGGCTTGTGGCTGGCGACCCGTTTTGTAGTGTGGCCGGTGAGGACCCCGTGCGCTGATGGGAGTGTCCCGGAGGAGGTTCCTGGAGGGATGGGGGTGAGGAGGCCAGGCGCTGGTATCCTACAGTCATCCTGGAGCCCTTGGTGTCCCCGGGCCCCTGACTCAACTTGAGGGGTAACATCTGCTGCACTATTCCTCCGCCCCCAGGAGTCCCCCCGGGGCTGTGGTGAGGCCGATGGTGGTCCTGCCCCGGTGATGACGCCCCGCCTATGCTGCCTTGAGATGACCCAGTGCTGCTACTGCTACCAAGCTGCAGACAAAACTTTTCATGATAGGAGTTTTGTATAAAATTTCATATCTATTATAAATATGCGTTATTTTTATTACTATGGCAATAAAAAATTAATTTGAGTCTGTACTTGACAACCTAGCAGTTATACAAATTTGTATGTTTTTATAGTTTACACTAGCAGCTTGGCATCCTTGCTAGATGCTCATGGTGTTGCCTATCACTTTTACGCTGATGACACTCAGTTGTATGTGAAGATAGAAAACATTAATGATACTAAGACCAAAATGGAATCTTTATTGTCTGACATTAAGATCTGGATGGCAAAGTGGAAACTCAAACTGAATGAGAACAAAACAGAGATCATTATCATTCATGGAAATAGAAGGGGAAATGATGCTGAAAATGTAGTGACTCTGGATATGGGAGGTTCTCAACTTCGCCCAGTAAGCTCAGTGCGAAACCTTGGAGTATACTTTAACTCTAAAGAGAATCACATCAATCAGGTCATCAAAATTTGTAATCTCCAAATCAGAAACTTGTATTCAGTTAGACGGTTTCTTAACAAGTGCTGTCTTCTAACATTGGTTCACTCAATTGTCCTATCACGTGTGGACTATTGTAATGCCTTATTGGTTGGCCTTCCTAATTACTTGCTACAAAAAGTTCAGTCCATACTAAATAGAACAGCGAGGCTCATATTTGATCTACCTCCAAGAACCCCCACTTCTTCATATTTGATAGAGATGCACTGGTTGCCAGTTAAAGCTAGGATAGAGTTTAAGTTGTGTCTTATGACTTTTAAGGCACTTATGTTTGGCGAACCTAAGTATCTTGCTGACCTCTTGAGACACCCTTTGGCACGTTCTGGTGCGATCCTGAGAAGTAGTGATGATGTGCTGCGTCTTGATGAACCGGTAGCTATCCAGCAGTCCTCTTTCTCTGATCGGTCCTTTTCTTTCGTGGCTCCTAGGTTATATAATGAATTGCCTTTATCAATTAGACAGCTGAACTCCATAGACTCTTTAAAAAAACAGTTGAAAACCTTTCTCTTTTGTAGGAGTTATGATCTTGCAAGTGGCACAGTGACAGGTCGTTACAGACTCTAACTGCTGCCATGTTAAATAGTTGTTGTTGCTTGAACTACAGGTGAACTGCACCACACTTCTCTTGATTGCGGCGCAATGTGTTACGAGCGCTAGTGAATTCCTCTGGAAGAACTGGCGCTTGCGAGAAATAAAAGACCAGATTATTATTATTATTATTATTATTATTATTAAGCATTTAAATTTTGTAAAGCTTTGTCCAAACCTTCACTAGCATATGTCCCATAAGTTTTATGATGGCATGCTATGCTTACAGGTACCTACCCGATAGCACTATCGTTAGTGAGTGCTATTTGTATTTTGTACTATTGTTAATGTCTTATCAGGTTGAAAATTTGATTTTAATAGAATATTTTGACACAAATTGTAGTTTTTTTATTCATGCAGAGTTTAGTAAAATTTACCAGAACATTCCGGACTTCCCAACTTGACGATAGTGCGTTGTTATGTGTGCGATTAGTTTGCTTGGGAAACAGATTAACTTGCTCATGTAGTAATGTACACCCTATGTGGTAGATTGTGTTCTTTTATTTCAAAAAAATTATTTTAGTAAGCGTTGTATCCACATAGCAATTTTGATTAGTTATTTTGCCTTTATATTGTCTTTGTCTAAGTTTTGGTTTGTTTAGTTTTCAAGTTTTACATGTTAATATACAGTACAGTATATATATATATATATATATATATATATATATATATATATATATATACTGGTATATATATATATATATATATATATATATATATATATATATATATACTGCATATATATATTATATATATACAGTATATAAATATATATACTGTATAAATTATACAGTATATATATATATATATATATATATACAGTCAGGACCCCCAATTCGCGAGAATAGGGGTGACAGGAGGCATCGCGTATTGTGAATTCGTGTATTGTGGAACTAACTTTAAATGGGAATAATTAGATTGGGTGACGTCTCTCAATTATGGCCTATTTTCGAAATTTTTGGCCTTATTTTCGACATTTTTGGCTCTACAGTACAGTCTATATCTTATATATAATAAGAACAATGAATAAAAATATGAAACCTTACCTTAAAATTAGTAGTAGATAGGCTAGGACTAGGACTAGGACCGTAGGACTTCACAATTTTCTCCAACTTCTCCCTCCCTGACCAAATCGTACGAACAGTTTACTCTGACAAGCCTATTGCACAGTTTCCTTCTCCTTTTTTCTTGCGATCCAACACTTCCACCTTCATTTTGTGTGTTATCTTCTTATATTGGCGTGGCATGGCGAAAAAAGTGGCAGGCACTACAAACGTTTGGTCACTCCGCACGGCTATGAGCGCTTGAGCGGGACTGTGGGAGGGAGGGAGGGAGGGTAAGCGGGAGGGAAGGCAGGCGTATGCCCGTCTTCTTCTTTTTTCAGAGCTACTCCTGGGCCTCGCGAAACGTAGACGTGCTCGCGTATCAAGCGGGAATAGCGGATTTGGCCCCTTCTTAGCTCTCGATTCGTGTATTGTGGTACCACCTCGCGTAATTAATGTTTAATTAATTAATGTTATTTTCGAGGGGTAACTCGTGTATTAGGGTTTTCGCGCATTGTGGAATCGTGTATTGGGGGTCCTGACTGTATATATATTATATACGCAGTGGAGCCCCCACTTTGGCGACATTTAGTCTGGCGATTTCCACTTTGGCGACCAGGTCCTAATTTTCCACGGAACCCACTTTGGCTACAATGCACTCACTTTGGTGATTGACCGCCTGACAAAAAAAAAGTGCGCATCTCGACATTCACCCGTCGGCCATCTTGTGCAGGATGCCATTGTTATACACCTGCTCTTCTGTGGCCTTGGCTTCCATTTTCCGTCTGTGTGCGGAAATTTGGCGACTTTCAGCCAATACCTGGGACGATGCAAGCTTCGGGAGCGGCTAGCAGGGGTGTTGGTGGTGGGCCGCCACGGAAGCCAAACGGAGTCAAGAAGAGAGATTATAGGAAAGGCGTCACCAAGAAGGAATGTACAGCTGAAGACAAGAAGAAAATAATTTACTTAATAGACAAGGGGTATAAAACTTGTGACATTGTGCGCCAGTTGAATGTGCCAGAATCGACAGTGAGGAATCTTCGCAAGAATAAAGAGACAATTAAAGAAAATTTGAAGGCAGCCGAGAGGTATTTTGGGACAGGCAGGGCTGTGGCACCTACGGTAACTTCAGAAATGACAGAGAAAAATCAAGTGATGGTTGTGGTGGAGCATTTTGTTACAAAGTGGTTATTTTGGTTAGTAATTGATAAGAAAATATGGTTTTGAAATGCGAAAATGGCTCAAAAAGGTTAACTTCCGGGTCAGCCCAGAATACTTTTATTTTTTCCCATTTATAGTTTGCCCCCACTTTGGCGCGGTTTTGGCAGTCTATAAAAATTGCCAAAGCTCCACTGTACAGTATATATACAGTATACTGTATAGTAAATTAGACCTACTGATACAAGCAAATAAATAATTTCTCTTCTCTGACTCGTCACCAACCTCGTAGCAAGTAAGAAATATAGTTTTCCTCCCTGTTTCGTCACCAACCTTATTACAAATTAATAAAAAAACAGTTCTCTCTGTCTCGTTACAAACTTTGTAACAAATAAATAAGAAAAGTAGTACCTCTCCCTGTCTTGTTACCTACCTTGGCTAGCTTCATGGGCAGCTGTTGTTTAACCGAGGGTGCGGACCCCTTGGCTTGGGTGGTGGCGGAGATGAGGTGGATGGGCAGGGACTGGGAGGAATCGCGTTTGATGATGCTGGTGAGTGAGGCAGAGGAGTTACGGTGCTTGTGGTCGGAGCGGGCCTGGGTGGTGGGGGGCGCTGCAGAGGTGGTGGGTGAACTGTGAGGCGATCCCTGAGTAACCACCTGGCCTCCCTCGCTCACACCCATACTCCCTGCAATAAAAAGATTTTTTTTTTTTTTCAATTTAATACTACAGCCAAATACCACTTAGGCAAGATGGTAAGCTTGTACTATGTAGTGTAGGAAGTGCAGCAGCATATTGAATGTTGTTATACAGTTGTTGCGGCTGTGGTTGAGAATGTTGTCTGTGTCACAGTAATCATGAAGGATTTGGATTTTACACCGCGCATAAGGAGGTTTATGGAGCTCCGATCTTACTTACAACTATCTTGACAATTTTAACAACACACCTAAACTTTGTTTTAGATGCTGAAATAGCCTCCCGAAAATCTGTACCCAGGGCGGGAATCGAACCCAGGTCCCTTGGGTTACGAGGCAATCACATTACCACGAGACTAATAAAGGTACTTCACTTAGCCTGGTAGTCTAAAGGGCGGTTCACACGGTCGTGTTTTTACCCGACCTCTGATGAGGTCTGAGTATTGGAAATGTAAATTTAGCCAAGGTGTCATATTTCACTGGGAAATAGAGGAAACCAACATGTTGGTTTCTTGGAGTTTCTCCGCTCCCAGTCCACGGCATATCTTCCGATCCAAAGGTTTGGCCGCCTCTCGTACGAAACGAAAAACAAAAGACGTTCAGTAATACGTGTGTTTGTTTACATTCATCCCAAGGCAACCACATTCCACGTCAAGAAACAAAATGGATATATTTAACAGGCCATATACGAAGAAGATATATGATACTATTAGAAGATAAGAAGAAAGAAGAGCCAGAAAGAATAGCCTAATTAAAGAAATATGAAAAGAAAGATAAAAGTCGGTCAACTCATTCACGTGATAATAACAAAAATAATTGTAAAGGCAACCTCCCTGACCTAACATCGACCAAGTCGTGTACGCTATTCGCGACGAATTTGATTTTTTTCTTCTCTGATTATATTTTATTAGATTAACCTAACTAACCTAATGTAATTATTGTAACAAAAATAACAAAATAAACATACAAAATACTTACGATCCGAGTGGGATCGAACGCTCGTTTTCCTGTTTATGAGGTCTAACCTTTACCAACCGAGTTACGAGGCGACATGCTTACATTGGTTTGAAGGCTATATTTAAACGTGGTTGGGTCTGTGGAATTCCCAAGCACCAGCAGATGCATTTGGTTTATCTTTGGCTCTTCTTAACTATGTCTGCCAAAGCCCAACGTATCGATCTTGTGAGTGGCTTAACCCTCCAGCCCCGGGGGCTATAGCTCGCGACTGTGCTGCGGTACCGGGTGTTTTGACGATCTTTGGCCTATGTTAACTACTCTGTAAGTCAATGAATATGGCATGTAATGTTGTGAATAAAAAAGAATAATGTTCCACAAACCTTCCTCTGTCGAATGGCGTTGAGTAGAGGTCTCTAGCCCCTCTGGTTGCATAATGGTGAGCGCGGGAAGACGAGTGCTTTTATGCGGCAAATTCTTCCCGCGTTCGAACGCGTCGCCCCGGCCATGGCTACGACGCACCTAGCCGCTCGTCGCGCCAAAGTATTTATCTCCCTTAGACGATTTTAGTGTTTGATATTGAGAATGTGATGTTTATTTGATATTTTCTAGTTATTTTGAGGTCAATTATATAAAATATGTTTATTAGGGTATCACTGTCACTGATATTGCTAATTTTCACTCGATACCGTACATTTTATTAGTAATTGAGGTAGGTTATTGTTGTATTAGGCACTGATTATTCGTTATTACAGGTGTTTATTATTCTTTGGTCATCAAGTATTGTGTCTTGTGTCACTTTCACTTTGATAAATATGCTTTAGAGTGTCACTGTCACTGATAATGCTCATTTTCACTCGATACCGTACATTTTATTAGTAATTGAGGTAGGTTATTGTTGTATTAGGCACTGATTATTCGTTATCACAGGTGTTTATTATACTTTGGCCATCAAATATTAGGTCTTGTGTCACTTTCACTTTGACAAATATGCTTTAGAGAGTGTCACTGTCACTGATAATGCTCATTTTCACTCGATACCGTACATTTTATTAGTAATTGAGGTAGGTTATTGTTGTATTAGGCACTGATTATTCGTTATCACAGGTGTTTATTATACTTTGGCCATCAAATATTAGGTCTTGTGTCACTTTCACTTTGACAAATATGCTTTAGAGAGTGTCACTGTCACTGATAATGCTCATTTTCACTCGATACCGTACATTTTATTAGTAATTGAGGTAGGTTATTGTTGTATTAGGCACTGATTATTCGTTATCACAGGTATTTATTATACTTTGGCCATCAAATATTAGGTCTTGTGTCACTTTCACTTAGTTATATGATTTGTAAACGTTTTATATACAATTTATTGTGTCTTTTTTCACTGATTTATATATTTCTATAGGTTCTAATCATATGAATGTCACTTGGTATATACATATGTGTCACTTTCACATATTATTATGGTGGAATTGTATTTGTATCAATTTTCTCATAATACATGACTTTTGTATTACAATAAATTGGTTTTCTTCCACTTTTTGCCTATATATAATTATAGTGTACATATTGTCATTTTATTTGGCAATTTCAGTATGATTATTAGAACTCCAGCTTGGAGTGGTAATCAAAGAAGCACTCTAAAGCACAGAGTGCCACCTTGCACTCCACACACTCCATGGTTGACTTTTTACCTGGGTTCGGCTTCACCCTGATGTTGTAGCAGACATGGCACCGCTTCTGCTGTGTTCTTCCTGATTCATTCTGAGGCAGGGAACCAAGCCTGTGCCTAATCAAGTATTGAGCACACTGCAAGCGGTCGATAACGGCGGGCCCAGGATGTGCCACTGCCCTCTGTGACGTACCATACTTCTCCAGGAGCTCCGTCAACACCTGCTTTTGGAACCTCCGCAGGCTATTGAACTTCAGGGGTGTGTTCACATTCCGAAGCTTGTATATATTGTATGCATTCAGAACTGACATGTCCACCATATGCAGAAAGAACTTTTTGTACCATCTGCACGAGGTACGCAGGCAGTCAATGAAGCCTATCTGCATGTCGGACTTGTCCACCAGCCTCATGTTGATGTTGTAGTCCAGGACAGCATCGGGCTTGGTCACCCTGGCCTGGGTGCGGCGATCCACCTTGCCAGTCTCCACCATTTCCCCCTTGTGGATGGTGGTCAGGAGGTTGACCTTCCGCTGGTCGTGCCAGTGGATAGCCAGAATGGGCCCCGACTTCTTCTTGAATACATCACCTTTTTTGGTCTTTGGAGGGAAAGGTGGCATGCCCTTCCTTTTCCCTCGTACTGTGCCTACAGTCCCCGTCTTGCGCTCATGCAGGTACTGTGAGAGAGTGGGGGACGTGTAATAATTGTCCGTGTAGAGGACGTGATTCTTATGGAAGTAGCGGTCCATCATGGCTTGCACCACTGCTCCGCCAAAGCCAATGAGGGGGTCCACAAGCAAGTCCCCTTCCTTCCCACTGTAGACCAGGAAGTCCAGGACATAGCCAGTTTGGCAGTCGCACAGCACAAAGAATTTTATGCCAAAGCGATGTCTTTTTGAGGGGATGTACTGCCGGAAGCTGAGTTTTCCCCGGAACAGCACAAGAGACTCGTCAATGACGACCTTGCGGAAGGGCTTGAAGTAGGAGGTGAAGCGTTCTCGCATCATCTCATACAACGTCCTAATCTTCCACAGCTTGTCTGGGAGGTGGACGTCAAGGTTGGTGACAAGATGGAGCGCTGCGAGGATATCAAGGTACCGGTCGCGAGCCATATATTTCCCGAAGGCAGGGGTGGAAATCAGATCATTGGTGATCCAATAGTCAGGCAACCTATGCTTCTTGACATGAGGCATTAGCATGGTGAGTGCCAGGAACACCATGAACTCTTTATGAGTCACTGGGGTCCACTTCCTCATGTGGCCCTTGGTCACCTTGCCCAAAAAGTGGACCTGGAATTGGTGCTGCTTATTTGACAACATAGCCTACCACCTCCTCATCAAAGAAGGCCTCAAATAGTTCGTGTGGTGGAGCATTGGGGCCTGCAGGAAAATTGGGGGTAATGCCTGAACCCTCCAGTACCTCATCAAAAGCTGGCACATCAGGGTTGTATCCATCCCCATCAACTACGTCTTGCCACTGAAAAACGTAGAATGGGTCTTGTCTACGCTGACGAGGAGCTCCAGCTGGTGGCCCAGCACGCCCAGGGCCAACTCGGGAGGCGCGCGCCCTAGGGCGGCGAGGGCGTCGGCCAGGGCGGCGGGCAGCACGACGGGCAGCACGACGCCGGGCCAAGCGGATGGGTCGAGGGTCGTCGATGTCCATATAGTCATCGTCAGAGTGGTCATCTTGCCCTGACGGTGGACCTATGTAATCATGGCCAGAGTCTTCAGAGAGGTGCCCTTCATCATCAGTGGCCCCCACATAATCTGGCGGGGAACCAGTGATGCGTGGGCGGCGTGCGGGTGGGCGAGGTGGGGAAGGAGTGGCAGGTGAGGCTGTGTCCCCCCGAGGTCCCGGGCTCCTTGGCCTGCGACGAGTGACAGAAAGCAATGATTCACTGTCACTAGGCCCAGGTATTGGTGATGCGAGCTCAAAGACTTCTTCAGGAAGACATGTTGAAGGCGGGAGAGGTGGGGAGGACCGTGGGGAAAGTTGCGGGGACAGTTGCGGGGACGTATGGCTGGGGCCGGCCGGGGTGGACGCCGCGGGAGCCTCGAACAAAACTCTCTTACTTTTCTTAATTTTCTTCGTATATTTTCTACCTTTCCCCTTTTCGGCAACAGTATGTCTCCTGTCGGGGGACCTAGGAGGCAAATAGGCCGAAAGTGGGGGTCCTCAACCCTTGGCAATGGTGGGGGTGGTGGGGAAGAATGCGGGGCATCCGGGTCATCTTGGGTGGCGTGGGTAGATAAGGGAGACAATGGCGGACGAGAAGGGTCACCACGCTGACCCTCACTCACAGCCTCATCCTCACCAAGTATTTTTGCTTGTTCCCTAGCTGCCGCGGCCGCCTTCTCAAGTATTTTTTGCTTATACAAATGTAGCTTGAAAGGCGATTTACCTGGGGAAGGGCTTGGAGTCGTGTCACTTATGCGAAATTTGGTGAGTGACCTTGAACTCTCCCACTCACTCACTCTCTCAAGTTCACTGTCTTTAGGTAAACCAGCTTCCTCAATAACTGGTACATCACCTACATCACTCTCATCACTGTCATGTTCTCTCGCAAATCCCAGGAATTGCTCTTCTTTCTCACTCTCATGGCCATAATCACTCGACTTATAATTACTGGAGTCGTCACTGACTTCATCATCAACATTATGCTTGGCATCAGCTCGCTCATAAAGTCTCAAAGTCGTCTCAATACCTCCGGGAGATAACACATTTAGGCGATGCCGTCGGGGTAAGGCGCGACGAACAAGCAAGGGCGTCGTAGGAAGCACGGTATCGGACACAGCGGAATCACTATTTGGCGTACTGTCCATGATGGCGTCGGGGTAGATACTGTTGTTGTGGCGTCGTTTACGCCGGGTGGCGCCACCTACCGTCCCATGATACCAAAAATTTACGCGCGGCCTTCGAAAGCACGCATGCAAGCAATGGGCGTTCAAGAGCCCATCCGGGTTGCCCGGGCCGAGGTTGTTATGGGCGTTCAAGAGCCCATCCGGGTTGGAGGGGTTAAAGATGCAATAATATCACTGTGTTTTTGTTTTTTTAATATTAGTTTAACCAGACCACTGAGCTCCACAAAAGAACTCTCATAGGGCTGGCCCGAAGGATTCGATCAAGATATATAACTAAACGAGTAAAGATAGATAGGGAAGGGCAGTAGGGGAACAAATCGAGGAAGGTGAAGACACGCAGACATTTGTCGCCATTTCACCAGTTCAGCCGGACCACATGAGCTCCACATCAGAGCTCTTATAGGGCAGGGCCAAAGGATGAGGCAAGAACTGCTACACCGCAACACCAACCAAGAAGTGATCAGGGCGAAGAATGAGAGATCCGGTCGAAGGTAGAAAAAATCACATCGAGAAGCAAAAAATGCATTACCGAAGGGAATCAAGTCAGTTCGGCGACATCAGCAACCGAAGAGACAAAACGGGTCAGGAGTCAACCACCTAGCCAGGCCAGGGAGACATGAGATATAGGCTGACCGAGGACAGCCGAATGGGACAGAATAAGAATAGAAGGGGAAAATCATAGAACGAGGAAAGAAAAACTACTCAAAATTAGTCAAGCTGAGGACGAAAGCTCGAGGGGAGAGGGAGGGAAACAACCACATCCCTCCCCCATCAAGCCCCAGTCGCTGGCCCCGAAGCCCCCCAACCGCGACAAGGAGAGTAGTACCAGGGGGGAATATCACTACGTAAATACAGTAGATAAATGTGCTTTCTGCTGGTGATTCTCCGTCCACAGACACCACCTATGATTCGGCTATCCCGTGTGAAAACTTTTTTACTATTTTCACTGACTTTACAATCAGCTCTATAGAGTTAACTACTGGCAGTACTAAAATTGGTTAAGTGAGATAGTTCAAAGCCTGTTAATTAGACGTGCCACGGAGAAGCTTCTTGGGGTGGCCACCAGATGGAGAATGGTCGCTTTGGGGACGAACCACAATATTTTTTAGGTCAAAAAGAAATATACCAAGATTATGCGTTATATACTATTAGCAGCTATTAGTATGATTTTTGAAGCAGTTTTCGTGTGTTTAATTTGTAGCATATTCGCGCTTTGTAAATATAAAACTAGATTTTTCTGAATGTCTCAAACCTTTGTACAAAATATATTATCGCTTCAGTTCCTCTATTCAGAGGTTTATGAAGTAAATACTTCATTCAATGTAAGTTTCTTAGAAGTGTTTGACATTATATAGCGCTTAAACCTCACGTAGAGTAGAGTATTATAATAGTCCATAAAATAAGACGGCATGCGTGAGAATCTTAGGCCCTTTGGCCCCGTCCCTCACCTCCCTTGGCCCGCCCCGCGTTTAAATAACGCCTTCAAACCTTTACTGCCAGAGCTCCCCATAGTCCAATCGGTATAGCTCCCGCTTTCCACTCAGAAAACCAGTGTTCGATCCCACTCGAATTCAGTGTACAGTATTTTATATTTTTTATTTTGTTATATTTGTTATTTTGGTTATTTTTGTTATATTTTAGGGTTAGGTTAGGTTAGGTTAATCTAATAAAATCTAATCTAATATAATAGTTGTACAGTCACGAGCATAAATACTGCGACACCAACCAGATTATGTTCGCCCTTTCGTCTCCAAAGGTATTGCTAAACTTTATATTCAAACTCACAATGATTTCTTTATTTCATTCTAGCTACCGTCAGACGACTTTATTCAGCTCAATATAGGCCTAAACCTCTCGTGATGAAGGAGTTGACGTTATCTGGTTGTTGTCGCAGCATTTATGCTTGTGACTGTACATTTGAGGGGCGGGGCCAAGGACAGGCCTCCATGGCCTCCCTCCTGCCATATCCTCATATAAATACGCGTCCATACGTTTAGTGAGTTTTAACGATAGTTTAACTTGCTGACAGTAGCTTATTCCACTGTAAACAATTCTACTATAACATGTGTTTATTATATAAACTATTTCTATAAGGATTTGGTGCTTAGCAAGTTAACATTCATACTTTGCACGCAATTTGTGGATTCTCATATATTAATTTTTTTCGCCATGTGTAATGATTATAGGGTTATAGTTGATACATATATTAATTGTGTGTGCACAAATAGATATGTTACTCCCAAAAAAATACCATTTGTGAATGGAGTGTTTTTTAAACGAAGCTTATTATATTGTTGAGTTACCAAGTAAATGACCACTTGTCCTAGGGTCCTGCGACAATACGACAATCTTCCGACGGTGGTCACCACAAGA
This sequence comes from Lithodes maja, assembly GCA_037953745.1. NCBI lineage: Eukaryota > Metazoa > Arthropoda > Malacostraca > Decapoda > Lithodidae > Lithodes > Lithodes maja. The sequence continues at coordinate 22,685 of JBAKBP010012556.1, read as the reverse complement.
AGCTTGAGCGTGGTGCGTCTAATTGCTGGAGGCCATTTTTAAACTGAATATAATTGTCAAATAGTAGCCAGAATAAAGTTAAAAGGACGGCACTGGTACTGAATGGGTTAAACAGCTTATGTTAGATTGGGGTAGGTATGATTAGGTAAAGTTAATATTTAAGTTAGCATTGGTCTGGATAGATTAGATTAGGCTTAGCTTACATTGCCATTTTAACTTCAAGTCTGTCTACTAACCTCCGTGTGCGTCTTCCGTGTGCGCCATACCAGGTGGAGGGGAGGTGTACACAGCCAGGTTGGGGCCCAGACTGATGCCCTTGATAGCCTTGAGGGCCTCCATCTTCCGGTACAGAGTCTCTCGCTGCTGCGTGATGTCCTGTTCCTCCCGCCGTAGTTGCTCCTGAGGAAAAAACACCAGGATAATTAAAATGTAAAACTTGCAAAACAAAACAAACCAAAATAAGAACCGCATACTACAAAGACAAAACAAATTATCAAAATCACTACCGGTATGTGGAAATAACGCATTGAAAATTTAGCAAAACACCTGTGCAGTACTATGAAATACAAAAACACATATCCAGCCAATCAGGGTAGTACTCCAGAGAAGTGCTATAGGTGTATTTATTATAGGATTGCTAGGCATTCTCTTTTACCACCTGTCCTCCTACAATTACTTTTTCTTTCAGTGCCTCAGTTACACAAAGCACAATTTAAGCTTGCTCATAAGACACACAAACACTCGATTTCTTGGCAATGGGCTGGTCTATCAGAGTGAGAACTGAGCGATCTCTACCATACCCATAGCTTACTCTGACTGTTCCTTTTACTTATATATTTTCTAGATCTCAAGTGACGGCATCTCTTCCGTGGATTGACCTCCCAATCTACCAAGATTGGAAGCCAAAGCGTCACATTTTTCCTATGCCCCTCAACTTTCTCTTCATAATTGCTGAGGGGCATAGGGCCCTGGGTGGGGCTTTGGTTTCCCTGGCGTTTCCGCACCCTCCTCAGCTCCCCGCCATGGAGTGGCTTCGGTCACCCAGGCTTTATTGTGGTCGGCAGGGAGGGTTCTATGGGGGTGCTCGGTTATGGCGTTGGCCTTGCTCGCGGCCTTGGAGCTGTTCGGCCAGGCAGCTTGGAGAACAACACTTGATTTCTTACATTAAACCATATCTGCTACACACCCTACACTAACTTAATTCAATTTAAATTTCTTCTTATTTTGGTGTAGGGATGAAGCGACCCCGTCATTCGTGATGTCACTTTGGTGGCGTAGCCAGCCTCTGTAGCAGTGGACCAGTGTACCTCCCTTCAGAACATTCCTTTTTGGTTTTTTTCTATGTGATTGAGGGAGGCAAAAGGCAGAACTGCCTATAGCGAGTGCCTCCCCCATAGTTGAAAGAGTGACAGGGCCAAAATCAAGGGACGCTCGAGCCAAAATGCCTGGACACACAGAGTTTGAAGCAATTTAAGTCGTAGGAAGAGGGAAAGACTGATTCTGGGAGAGAGTTCCAGAGCTCAGCTGTTGTGTAGAAGAAAGACTGTGCCTGGTTTACTGCCAACCAGGGCCCCTGCCAAGTTAAAGAAAATACCAAAACAATGGTGAAAGTGCCATCAATGTGAGGAACTCGTCTGGGTCTGCTCCTTTGGTGCTAATGGTTTTAATCCAAACAGTGGAAACAATGCAAGCATGTCTGGGTAAGCAAGCCTGCCATGGCCATTCCTTTTAGGGAGTTTCTTGAGGAAGCAAGACATCAGAAATCCATTCACTCATTCAGCACAATTCAGTGATACACTCACTTGTTTCTTCTGGATCTCCACTTTCTTGTCGGATATCCACTTCTCCTGAGAATCCTTCTCCTTATTCCACAGTGCTCGCTCGTGGCTGATGTGCTCCTGTATGTTCCGCAGCTCCTCCAGTTTCTGAGAGTGCCGGAACCGTCCCTCCACAGTGCCAGTACCAACCACCAGTTTTGATCTCAGTCTGCAATAGTAAGGATAAGAAGAGAACGATAAGAAGTGTGAAAGGATAACGTCTTGTGTACAGAAACTTTGGTAAGTTATCATTCAGCTACCAGTAAGTGAAAGAAGAGAACTACAAAAAGTCTGAAAGGATAATAATTATACATACTGTATAATATTATACCATATTTAAGTCAATAACCATTTAATAAAATAATTCTATCAGATCAATTATATTCATTTAATTTTCTCTCTCTAAAGGTAGTATCACACAAACACTTCTTCCCTCTACAAGATTTTTAGCATCAACACTGGTCTGGCAGCTTATTAGGTAAACTTTTATCATGATGAAAGGTGGGGTAATTCGCCATGAACGGTGTTTTTTTGCTAATTATAAACTGCCACATATGGAATATTAATTTTTTTGTTGCTTTATCTATACATTCAGCCCTTCTGCTAAAGATATCTATAATAGATTTGTTTAACAAATAATTGTGGTCCACACCACAGATTATTTTAAAAGTTTCTCTTGATCATTTCCACTCGGTCGTTCTTCGAAATGGAAAGGGTTACAGACATCCACTAAATTGTTAAATAAAGCTCTAGTATTCCTCTGGAGAATGGTGAAAGTCAGAAGTTGCTACGTCAAGTGATTCGCCCAGGAGGATGTGGTGACTAACTTTGATTATTATGAACCACTTAATCACCGTTTGTATCAGCGCGACCGTCAAAATAATTACCGCATGGCAAATTTTTTTTTTCTCAAATACCATTTGTTTGCATAATAGATCAAAACCTCATATGACATTAGGTCGGCCTTCCTCTACAACCTAAAACCAACAGCAGCCAAATCTATGCAATAGCTTTGGAGCTATGGGCCTTTACATTGAATTATTGCCATTGCGATGGAATTACCATGATTCTGTCAACTAAATTACTCTATCTTTAGTGTACCGTAGTCTTTGATTGCTGTACAAAAGATCCCATGAAATAAATGTTGCCAGAAAAATATTGGCCATTGAAAATTGATGATAACAATTCTCATATTGATACCCCCTAAACTTAACACAAGTACTTAATAAAACTAAATATTTATTATAATTCGTACTGCACATTGAAGTGGTTCTCACTTTTCACAACTCTCTTTTTTCCTCTTACTGTAAACATCTAAACAAACTTAATTTGAACATAATTTAATAATACAGTACAATATACTGGATTCTCTCACACAAACTTCTAACTTACTGTACTGTACTTGAATATCACAAGATTCTCCTCTCTTTCTCTCTCTCTATGAGTCTATAAGATAATATATTCCAATATCAGAAAAACTTATCGCTCCATTACACTCATTCTCACTTGTATTTACCTAATTTACATAATTGTAGTTTACAGGAGTTGAGCTAAGCTTGTGTTGTCCCGTCTCTTAGTCTACTTTTATCCAATTTTTTCTTGAAAATATGGATGTTCCTTGCCCCTACCACCTCCTCCTCCAGCCTATTACATTTGTCAATACATCTATACGGGAAGCTAAACTTCCTGATATCGTTCTTGCAGGTAGTTTTTTTTACGTTGTAGCTGTGGCCTCTAGTTATTCCTGTATCCATAATTATTATATCCTCCCTATCCAGCCTTAGGGTCCATTTGTACATCATTATCATGTCTCCCTTCTCTCTCCTCTCTTTTAGACTTGGTAGATTTAATTTGTCTAGCCTCCCTTCATATGGCAGTTCCCTGAGACTTGGAACCAATCTAGTAACTGCTCTCTGGATTCTTTCTAACTTGTGAATATGCTTCTTAAGATGCGGGGACCACACCACTGCTGCATACTTCAGTCTTGTTCTAACCATACTTTTTATAATTTTTGCTAACATTTTCTCATCCAAGTAGTTCAGAGCAACTTTCATATTCCCGGCCATTGCATACATTCCGCTAAAGAGCTTGTTAATATGTTTCTGGCGACAAGTTATCTTGTATAATCAACCCCAAGTCCTTTTATTTTTTGGCTTTGCTAATTATTTTGTCTCCCATCCTGTACTCCCAATTTGGTCTATTCACACTTCTTCCCATATTTAACACATGACATTTACTTATATTAAATTTCATTTTCCACTTGGTGCTTCATTCATATATTTTATCTAAATCCCCTTGCAGCTCCTCACAACTGCTTATATTTGTTATTCGTCTCCTAATTTTTATGACATCTGCAAACATTGACATGTAGGAGTTTATGCTTATCGGCGGGTCATTCACATACAAAAGGAACATGAGAGGTGCCAACACAGATCCCTGTGGCACATCACTCTCAACTTTCCGCCACGATGAGTAAGCTCCTCTAATGTTGGTCCTCATTTCTCTAACTGTTAAATAGCTCCCCATCCATTTCAGCAAACTTCCCCCTATACATCCTATCATCTTAAGCTTAGATAACAATCTCTTTGTGGTACCTTATCGAACGCTTTGGAAAGGTCTAAGTAGACGCAGTCCACCCATCCGCCTCTTTCTTGCAGTACATCTATCACCCTACTAGAGAATCATAGCAGACTGGTAACATAAGATGTCCCTTCTCTAAATCCAAATTGCTTCGGGGTTATTATCTTTTTTCATTCTAGCATTTCCACCCATACATACATACATACATAAAATTTTAAGACTGAGTGTTCCACACATACGCTGTACGTGCAGTTTCAGTCACTTGTCTTAATGGCGGCGTTCCAGGCAACCCTGTTAAGGGCTGCTTCACTTGTCAAGTTCTTGGATTTGAGATCGGCACGTATAGTCCGATCCCAGGTCTTCCTCGGTCCACCCCTTGGTGCAGCTCCCTCCACAATTACAGACCTGCATTTTTTCACCCAATTTTGTTCATCCATTCTCTCCACATGTCCATACCATCCCAGTCTACTTGTACGCATCACCTCGCTAATACTCTTTATACCTAAACGTCTCCTCAGCTCAACATTTGTTATTCTATCCTGTAGTCTGGCCCCACACATCCATCTCACCATTCTCATCTCATTATGTTCCATTCTGTTGACATCCTCTACTTTAACGGCCCATGTTTCTGAGGCATACGTCATTGCACTTCTAACACATGAGGCATACACCTTTCTCTTCAGGGGGAGAGGCATTCTTTTCATGGTCAGGATTGGCAGCAGTTCTCTGAACTTCCCCCAGCCACATCTAATTCTAGCAACAGTGGCAGCCACGGCCCCACCACCGGCAGAGATGGTATCTCCTAGGTAACAAAACTTGTTCACCAGCTCCAATGACTCATTTCCAAAATTCACAGCCACAGGATCATCACTTAACACAAGCTCGCCTTTGCACACTACGCACTCAAATTTCTGTATTTCTGACTTATCCTTCGGCAGGGGTCCCTATATTCTACTACAGCGCTTATTCCCATGGTGTACCCAACATCGACAGATGCTACATTGAATTGAGTTAACGCCCACTCCCTTTCCACACACTGCACATGGGTATGCACCGCTCTTTTCCACATTGCCTCGTCTCAATCTACAATGCATAACCTTGGTTTTGTTAAAATTGACTTTTAAACCCTTGCTCGGCATGCCCTCTCTCCACTCTCTGAATTTGGCCTCAGCATCTTGCATACTGTCAGCTATTAGGACTAAATCATCTGCATAAAACAGTTCCAACGGGAGTCTGCCTCTAAAAACTCTAGACAGTGCCTCCAAGACCATAATAAAGAGGAGGGGGCTTAACACTGAACCCTGATGGACTCCAACAAGGACTGCGAACTCATCACTCAGTACGCCCTTCACCCTCATCTCTTCCTAATTAGCTTTTCACAAATCTTGCATACAATACTGGTAAGTGAAACTGGTCTATAGTTTAAAGGGTCCTCAGGGCTTCCATTCTTATATATCGGAATGATATTAGCTCTTTTCCATTCAAGAGGAACTTGTCCTTTATTATGTTCCTTCCAACAACCAACTATACCTAAGGAAGCTTGAATTATGTCCCTCACTGGCTCCACTAATTGCTGCGCACACTCCTTTAAAACCCAGGCAGACACTTCATCCGGTCCCATAGCTTTCCTTACTTCAAGTCCTCTCATCGCAGATAACAGCTCATCTCTAGTTATTTCAATCCTGATATGACCACTCTCCAGTACTCCCATCTGGGGTTCGTCAAAACTTTCATCTCTACTAAAAACCGACCCCCAATTTGTTATTCATTACCTCGCACATGTCTGATACATTCTCATACATCCTATTATCTGCTCTTAATTTAGTAATTTGTTTCTTTACTTTCAGCTTACTATTTATATATTTATAAAACAATTTAGGGTCACTTTCACATTTATTTACTATGTTCTTCTCATAGTTCATTTTAACTCGCCTAATTATGTTAACATATCTATTCCTCTCCTGTTTATATTTATTCCTATTACTCTCAGTGTTCCTTCTTCTTAATCTAGCCCAAGCTGCATCACGCCTATCCATAGCTCTTTTGCATCTCAAGTTAAACCATTCTGTCTGCTTAGCAAAATTTAAATTTTTATACCTTGGGACAAACAGATTGGTTCCTTCTCTATACATACATAACATACATAAAATTTTAAGACTGGGTGCTCCACACATACCGGTACATGCAGTTTCAGTCTGCACGTATGTGCAGACTGGAACCTACTACAGTATATTTACCTTGTACATCTTGTTCCTTTATAATGGGATCGCAATCTACTCCCTCCAAATATCTTTTCAAGGATACATAATCAGCTTTACTATAATTTAGTCTGTCATTTATATAGCTATTATCTAATCTATTGTCATTACCCGAGATCAACTTCCATTTCAGTAACAGGTGATCACTTTTGCCTACAGGACATAAATAGTTTATATCACTAATTTTGTGAGGATCTTTTGTAAAAATCAGATCGAGCTTAGAAGGTTCGTTATTACCCCTCATTCTAGTATTCTCCTTCACATGTTGTCTGAGTACATTCTCCGTAACTAACTCTAATAACCAACTTCCCTTCTGTGGGGGCGCTCGGTTATGGCCTTGGCCTTGCTCAGGGCCTTGGGGCTGTTCGGCCAGGCAGCTTGGGGAACAACAACAACAACAACAACCAACTTCCCCAGGATCTTTGATTGGGCCCTGCATCTCCCGATTCCCAATTAACCTCACCACAGTTGAAATCTCCAACCAAGATCAATCTATTCTTTCTTAAAAGCAATCTTATCTTCTCAACGACTGAATCATATCCTCGACCATCTCCTCAAACTCTAACTCCCTCCATACTCTGGTCTTTGGTGGCATGTAAACTACTGCTATGTCTAGCTTTTTTCCTTCAATATCATTGAGTTCAACTGCCATTATTTCTGCAATGTCATTATTTAACTCCGCTTGCTTTGCTGTCATAGGATTCTTAACTAATACTGCCACTCCACTTCCCCTTTCTATCATAGCTCCATACATTATATATTTCACCAAACATTATATTACTGTCAAAGTCCTGGATCAGCTTTGTCTCTGTCAACAAGACTATCTGTGGTTGATCCTTTCTTAATATATCATCTAACTCTATCTTTCTACTGTTTATTCCATCTATATTAGTGTAGTAGCACAGTATATTGGAATCCTCCTCCTTGTTTCTTTTCCCTCTTCGCCTCCTACCAGGTTCCCCTCCTCCTCAATTCCTTCCCTGACCTAACTCCACATTCCCTGCAAGTTCTACTCTCCTCCCCCCCTATGTATGATCCTTGCCACTACATCCTGCTGTTGTTGCCATTGCTATGTGGCTATCGAATTGCTGGATAACGCGGAGACCATGCTGAAGTTGTGTTTCTCTCTCTTCCTCCCCCCCTGCTACTACGCCTGTTGCTGTCGTAGGGGGGCTTCGGGGCCAGTGACTGAGGCTTGATAACCTGGTCGAAATTGATCCAGAGGGTACAGTACGTAGTGTTTCCCCTGACTGGCACTTTCCGCCCAATAGTATAGAGGCCCGAACATGGTGGTAGCGCTCCAGGAGGCTGCCCTGTCATTGGGCGAAAAATACCAGGCCAGTCGTAGTGCCGTGTACGCGCATGGGGTGCGTCCCTGCGGCTGGTTCTGGTGGGGCGTACCGAGGCCACTGGTTCCTACCCCAATGTAATCTCTTGAGGGAAGGTGCTGGGAATGGTCCCGGGATAGACTGGAACCGGAGCTCGGGGGGGGGGGGGGGGGGGGGGGGAGGTCATGCCCATTTGCCAGCCAAATTACCCAAATATGACTAAACAACCTAAAAAGAAACAACGCAAGTCCGATGAACCAAAACCGCACAGGATAAGGACAAATGCCCCTCACAATCTCAGACTTGCTAGTATGAATGTTGGTAGTTTGAATCTGTGTGCAAATGAAGTGGCTGAGATGTGTGAGAGGAGGCGAGTGGACGTCTGCTGTGCCCAGAAAACACTCTGGAAGAGGCATGGGGTACAGTGGATTGTCGGAAGAAAGAAAAGATATAGGATCTACTGGATGGGGGTGAAGACTGATAAAGCGAAAGGAGGAGTGGGTGTTCTGGTGGCTGAAGAGCTGGCGGAAAGTGTGCTTCAGATTACGAGAGTTAGTGAAAGGCTGATTGTTTTGAAGTTGAAAGTTGGTGAAAGAATTCTGAATGTGATATCTGCATATGCCCCACAGGCTGGTCTACAGAAAGAGATAAAAAAGGACTTCTGGAATGACACCGTCAGTGTCATTTCAGGCCTCTCGGAGAATGAAATAACAATCTTGGGGGGGGACCTGAATGGTCACGTGGGAGCATCTGCAGATGGATACGAGGGGGTACATGGAGGAAATGGTTACGGAAGGAGGAATCTGGAAGGCGAATATATACTGGAGTCCTGCGTTGCACTCAACATGGTTGTGTGTAACATGAAGTTCAAGAAAAGACAGAGCCATCTGATCACATATAACTCTGGGGTCTCCAGTAGCCAGATAGATTACTTCTTGGTTAACAGTTAAGACTGGAAACTGGTTCGGGATGTAAAGGTCATCCCGAGCGAAGAATGTATCCCCCAGCATAAGCTACTTATGTACGACATGAGCTTATACAGAGATCCTAAGCGCCAGAATGTATACATACCCAAAAGGAAAGTGTGGCTGCTGAAGAACAAGGAAGTTAGGGATAGGTTTCATAGTGAACTGGAGGAAATGAATAGAAATAAGGAAGCTAGGCTTAATGATGTAACTAGTCAATGGAACTTTCTTAACCTAACAAGTGCGCATGGGGGTAATTAGACACCTCTCCCTGTGCGCATGTATTTGAGGTGTTTCCGTCACTAAAATATTCATTGTACCATTAATAGCATTAATACTTATCCATATGCGCCTATTATGGGTTGATTATAAAGGTATTAACCTGAAACAACAATAAAACGAGTGAAAACAGCGTTTGGATGGTCAAAATCGGAGATATAGCCCGCGAGTTGTATAATGTATGGGTGAGGCAAGCTGCTTTCCCGCCAATTTCCCCCAAGGCCACTGAGACACAGTCGATCGATACTCTCTCTCTCTCTCTTGCATTCGCTTGCTATCAGTGATGACCACACCCTGCAACCGGCTTTCTAATGTTAGCACGAAAATATACCTCAGAATAAGGGAATAACAGGGAAAATAGATGATAACTGAAGGAGAGGAGGAAAGTGGGGAAGAAGGGGAGGTAGAGGACTGAGATTTTGCATGGCCCAGGGGCCAACAAATATTTTTTTTTTTTTTTTTTTTTTTTTTTTTCGATGTCAAAAGTTGATTTTTTTTTCTCTGACTCTTAAGAGTCTTCCCGCAGTCCACCGGGGGAACTCTTAAGAGTCTCCCCACAGTTCCCGGGTTAAGCATAGCCTTATCGCTGCCACTGACAAAGTCTGTGGGAAAACAAAGGGTCACCCCAGGAATAAGACCTCCTGGTGGTGGAACGATGAGGTAGAACATGCTGTGAAAGAGAAAAGGAGAAGCTTCAAAGCATGGAAGAAGGGAGGCAGCAAGGAGGAATACCAGGCAGCTAAACGAACTGCCAAAAGAGTTATTTACAATGCTAAAAAAGGCATTAAGGACCTTGAACAAGTGTGTAACACTGACAATCCCAATGGGATCTTCAACCTAGCTAGGCGAGTTAAAAATTACAGTAGGCAAATTATAGGTGAACAGTGTGTTAGAAATGATAATGGGAAGATTGTGTATGCAGAAAATGAAATCAGAGAAGCATGGAAGGCACAATATGAACGATTGCTAAATGTAGAGTTTGAATGGGATAAGGAACAGCTTAGTATCGAAAAACCAATATCTGGACCCCCTCCTTTGATACCACCAGCTGTAGTGAGCGACACAATATATAAAATGAAGGATAGTAAAGCTCCAGGGTGCTCCGACATTGTCGCTGAGATGATAAAAGCCTCAGGGGAGACTGGTGTCAACTTAGTCACCGAGTTGATAAACACCATTATTAACCCATTATTGGCGGCCTAGGTGGTCTATTTGACTGTAGCGCCCAGAGGGGGGTTTTTACCCTAAATAGGGTTGTTTCCGTGCTCATTTTCATGCCTAAATAAGACCCAGAGCGTAAAACAAGTATCTATCCCTGAAAGGGCGTAAACAGAGCTTTCCAATGACACCCGAACCATCCTTGTACGACCACTGGTTCTCTTGCAACGATCGTGCAACACGAGTGCAAAAACCCTGAAATAAGGGAATTTCCTTACATAATTCCCTGTGTAGCGAGGCAGAAGAGGGGGAGGAAGTTAGAATACAGTTCAGTACACCCGCGGTGGTCGTGGGGAGCGGTCATAAGGTTACTACGCTCGTCCCACCGCTCAGCTCTCTCTCTCAGCAACATTACGTGCTGAAAATGGTGCTCGACAGATGTCGTGCACCGACAGATAGTCCAAATTTATTTCGCTCGACATATGTCGCGCGCCGCCAATAAAGACGAGAAAATCCCCGAGGATTGGCTCAAAAGTGTAATAGTAAATATATACAAAGGAAAAGGGGATGCGCTAGATAGAGGAAATTATAGGGGCCTGAAAATGCTTGACCAAATCATGAAGGTCTGTGAGAGTCTTTGAGGGTTTGATCAGGCAAAGCATCTCCATTGATGATATGCAGTTTGGTTTTATGCCAGGACGGGGTACAACCGATGCTATATTCATAGTCAGGCAGATACAGGAAAGATACTTACTAAAAGGCAGGGATCTTTACTTTGTGTTTGTAGACCTGGAGAAGGCATTTGACAGGGTGCCTGGAGATATTGTGCAGTGGGCTATGAGGAAACTTGGTGTGGAAGAGTGGCTGGTGCGTGTGATAATGAAGATGTATGAGGATTCGCGAAGTGAGGTGAGGATGAAGGGTGTACTAAGTGATGAGTTCGCAGTCCGTGTTGGAGTCCATCAGGGTTCAGTGTTAAGTCCCTCCTCTTTATTATGGTCCTGGAGGCACTGTCTAGAGTTTTTAGAGGCGGACTCCCGTTGGAACTGTTTTATGCAGACGATTTGGTCCTAATAGCTGACAGTATGCAAGATGGTGAGGCCAAATTCAGAGAATGGAGAGAGGGCATGGCGAGCAAGGGTTTAAGAGTTAATATTAACAAAACCAAGGTTATGCATTGTAGATTGAGACCAGGCAATGTGGAAAAGAGCGGTGCATACCCATGTGCAGCGTGTGGAAAGGGTGTGGGCGTTAACGCGATTCAATGTAGCATCTGTCGACGCTGGGTGCACCATGGGAATAAGCGCTGTAGTAAAATAAAGGGACCCCTGCCGAAGGATAAGTCAGAAATAGAGAAATTTGAGGGCGTAGTGTGCAAGGCGAGCTTGTGTTAAGTGATGATCCTGTGGCTGTGAATTTTGGAAATGAGTCATTGGAGCTGGTGAACAAGTTTTGTTACCTAGGAGATACCATCGCTGGCACTGTTGCTAGAATTAGATGTGGCTGGGGGAAGTTCATAGAACTGCTGCCAATCCTGACCATGAAAAGAATGCCTCTCCCCCTGAAGGGAAAGGTGTATGCCTCATGTGTTAGAAGTGCAATGATGTACGCCTCAGAAACATGGGCCGTTAAAGTAGAGGATGTCAACAGAATGGAACCTAAGGAGATGAGAATGGTGAGATGGATGTGTGGGGCCAGGCTACAGGATAGAATAACAAATGTTGAGCTGAGGAGACGTTTAGGTATAAAGAGTATTAGCGAGGTGATGCGTACAAGTAGACTGGGATGGAATGGACGTGTGGAGAGAATGGATGAACAAAAAGAAACTGACACCCAGACTTAACGCCCTCAGGTCACTTGCTCACACAAAATTTGGACACAACAAAGAAACCACCACCACAGTATATAAACAATACATAAGATCAGTGACGGAATACGCAAGCCCAGCCTGGGCTTCTAACCTAGCTGAAACACATCATAAGACCTTACAGACTATTCAAAACAAAGCCCTAAAGATCATTACAGGCTGCACAGCTACTGCACCCACAGATCACCTAAAGAATCACCATCAAGAAACCCAAATCCTCAAAGTCAAAGACCATCTGGACATGAGAGGCACTCAATTCCTGGCAGCAGCCTCCACGAACCAGGACCACCCACTAAACTACATGGCAACACACCCACAGACACCAAGAAATATCAAAACAACACCCAGCACACGGTATCACACACAATGACTGTCCTCTCTCCCTCCCTGCCCACCCCAAACCAACTTCCAGAAGCACATCCATACTCATTTCTCTCGCCGATCCATCCACTCACTCACAGACAACACGCAGCTGCAAGCACGACCTCCCGAAATCCATCCTTCCGAATCCTCCCTTCCTCGCGAGGACAGAGTCCACCTGGCCAGGCTGAGATGCGGACACCATCCAGCTCTCCTGAGCTATCAGAAGAGACTGGATGACTCCGTTGTCGACACCTGCCCGGGATGTAACACAGCACCCCATACCATTAAACACATCATAGAAGACTGCATTTCACACAACCAAATACACCAACAACACAATCTACACTCAATGAGAGCTCTGTGGGAAAGCCTGATCGTGGCCATGGCCTTCTTTAGGGACTCAGGGCTGTTCGGCCAGGCAGCTTAGGGAACAACAACAACAAAATTGGGTGAAAAAATGCAGGTCTGTGATTGTGGACGGAGCTGCACCAAGGGGTGGACCGAGGAAGACCTGGGATCGGACTATACGTGCCGATCTCAAATCCAAGAACTTGACAAGTGAAGCAGCCCTTAACAGGGTTGCCTGGAATGCCGCCATTAGGACAAGAGACTGAAACTGCACGTATGTGTGGAGCACTCGGTCTTAAAATGTTATGTATGTATGTCGGGCCCTCATAGTTGTTGTTTTGTTTCCCAGGCTGTCTGACCAAACAGCCCCAAGGTTCTGAGCAAGGCCATAACCAAGCAACCCCACAGAATCCTCCCTGCTTTACCACTAAGAATGCCCAGGTGACCATAGCCACTCCCAGGCGAGGAGCTGAGGAGGGTGCGGAAATGCCCGGGACACCGAAGCCCCACCCAAGGCCCTGTGCTCCTTCACAATTATGAAAGGAAAGTTGAGGGGCAATGGAAAAATGTGACTCTTTGGCTCCCAGTCTCAGTAGAGAGGTCAATCCACGGAAGAGACGCCGCCACTTAAGATCTAGAAAATGTATAAGTAAAAGGAATAGTCAGAGCAAGCTATGGGTATGGCAAAGAACACTCAGCTCTCACTCTGATAGACTAGCCCATCACCACATGACTAGTACCTAATCCTCTCAGCATCAGCTAGAAAAAGCCCTAGTAAGCCGCCTTTGGCGAGGGGATAGCTCCTCTATTTCAACCCCTTTCAGGGTTGGGCCCTCATAGCTGGCCTGGCTAGCTTGCTGGCTCCTGACCTGATATGTCTCTTTGGTCACTGGTGCGGCCGAGCTAACTCGATTCCCTCAGTAGTTCATTTTTTGTTTGCATCTCACTGTGATTTTTCTTCCTTAGTCCTGATATCTCACATTCTTCGGCCTTGATAATTTCCTGGTTGGTGCTGCAGTGTAGCAGTTCTTGCCGCATTCTTCGGCCCTGCCCTGTAAAAGTTCTGCTATGGAGCTCATGTGCTCTGGCTGAACTGATGACATGACGGGAAATGTCTACGTGTCTTCACCTTCCAAGATTTGTTCACCTCTTGCCCTTCCCTATCTATCTCGTATTGATTAGTTGTCCGTCTTGTTCTAATCCTTCGGGCCAGCCCTATGAGATTTTTTTTGGGAACTTAGTAATCTGGTTAAACTAATTTATTGGGCGGGTGCCCAACCCCGAAAAGGGTTGAAATAGGGGAGCTATCCCCCCGCCAAAGGCGGCTTTCTAGGGCCTTTCCTAGCTGATGCTGAGAGGATTGGGTTCTAGTCATGTGGTGATGGGCTGGTCTATCAGAGTGAGAACTGAGCAATCTCTGCCATATCCATAGCTTACTCTGACTATTCCTTTTACTTATATATTTTCTAGATCTCAAGTGACGGCGTCTCTAACGTGGATTGACCTCCCAATCTACCAAGATAGGAAGCCAAAGCGTCACATTTTTCCCTTGCTCCTCAACTTTCTCTTCATAATTGCTGAGGGACACAGGGCCCTGGGTGGGGCTTTGGTTTCCCGGGCATTTCCGCACCCTCCTCAGCTCCCCGCCATGGAGTGGCTTCGGTCACCCAGGCTTTATTGTGGTCGGCGGGGAGGGTTCTGTGGGGGCGCTCGGTTATGGCCCTGGCCTTGCTCGGGGCCTTGGGGCTGTTCGGCCAGGCAGCTTGGGGAACAACAACAACAACAACAACTAATTTATTGGGAGAAAAAACCCCCACCTAACTTTCTTACTTCTTTTCCTCTCTAACTTCCATGAAATTTACTAAAAATGCGGTAAGTTTCCCTCTCACTACCTCCTCTCTCACTCCTTCCTCCCCCTTCTCTCTCACTACCTCCTCTCTCTCACTCCTTCCTCCCCCTTCTCTCTCTCTCTAACTTACATATCATACTGTGTGAGATGGTGCTGACTAAGAACCAGTGAGGTGTTCAGCGCATGTATAATCCTGGACGCCACATCCTGCTGTTGTTGCTGCTGCTGCGTGGCCGTGGAGTCGCCGGACAGCGTGGAGACCATGCTGATGTTGTCCTGGGAGGTGCGCACGGTCAGGGTAGAGCCGGAGGGGCGTCGGTTCTTGAGGCTCTCCAGGATCTCACTGCTCTCGGAGGTGCCCGTCGAGGTGAGGGAGAGCCGGCTGTCCTTCTTCTTCTTACCCGCACTCTCTGTTAGGGTGCAAGTATTGGGGTTAATGAACATGTTTTCTAGCCTAATAAGGGTTTTTACGCAGTAGGCTGTTGACATATAGCATTTAATAATAGTAATAATAATAATAAAGTAGACTTATCCTCAATCAGTTTTACACAAAATTAATGTACCGGTATTTGGAAGATTTTAATTATGCCTTGAGAGTTCTGTTTTTTATTGTCATTAATTCAAGAAATGCATAAGTTTATAAATATAAGTGAATGCAAAATTTTACAGTGGAGTGAAAATAATACTGGAAACCTAAACCAGCATATAAACTATTTTTGAAATACAAGTTAAAACATATACTTGGTATATATCCTCTTACGTTTAGAATGTCCCGCAGCGTCTTTATTGGAGTTATCGAAGCCTCCAAAGGTCTCTGCTCGCTTGGGTAGACTCGGGGACACGTACGCTTCACTCTGGTGCTCCCCGACTGAACTAACGGACCGGGCCAGATTGGTGCCCCACCCACACGCACCACTCACTAACCTTAGCGCCTCCTGTAATGCAAACAATACAATACATAAAAAGTAAGTACAGTAAATAAATGCATACATATCAATGTCTACCTATCTATGTAAGTAAATAAATGTATACAGTAAACCCCTGCACAACGAACACCCTTGCAACGAATTTTCACTTTAACGAAGGTTGCATAGTACTACCCCTTGTCCACACAACAAACACTTTGGTTCGACTTAACAAATTTTACCGAGATTTACCGATGCGTACCGAGACGCCACCGAACGCAACAGGTAACTGAGCGCATAGTGACTAGCATTTGTCAGCAACAGCGTCACCCAGCCACTAGCGTCGGACGCTCAGAACACTCATTCCCGCCTTATCTTTGAAACGACGCTACCTAGTCCTACCTACACGTGCATTGTTTTACATCAGTCACCATGCCTAAACGACCTGCAACTAGCCCTGGAAAACAAGTAGAGGTTAAAAATGGCGTTGACAACATTGAAGCGTCCTGGAATGAGATCCAAGCCAAAACAATGAACGGGGCTTGGAGTAAACTGTGGCCTGAGTGTGTGAATGATTTCAAAGGATTTGGACCTGCCCCCACTGTCAAGGATCTCCGCAAAGATATTGTGCGCCTATCCCACCGTGCTGGCTTCACCGACGTAGATGAAGACGACGTTCAACAGTTGCTAGACAGCCACAGTGAACCCTAAGTAATGAAGAGCTTGAAGAAATGTTGCAGCAGCGTCGTCAAGATCCAGCCGAGTATAATGATTCAGTCCGAGAACGTGAGCTGAACATAAAAAACTTGCAAGAATTTCTGTCAGGTTTCGCCAGAGACATAGACATCATGAGAGACACCGACCCGAACCCAGCTAGAAGTGGCACTGCAGCGCATCACATAGAGAAGGCACTTGCAATCTACCACGAAATTCTCAACCAGAAGCGGGACAAAGCTAAGCAGAGCACTGTGACATCCTACTTCAGGCCAAGCACCCCTTCTACTCCATCATCAAGTCTTTCACCGTCACATGATAGCATCCCTTCTACGTCTGGCATCTTCACACCCGTGACATCCACCTCTGGCACCAGCCGCGCCACCACCACCGCCGCGGCCTCCCAGGCCTCCCCAGACAACCCCGACTCCCCTCTACCAGAACTCCCAAGGTTTCTCCGATTCAGAAATGTAAAACTATTCATGTAAGAAATAAAAGTTTAAGAGCATAATTATTTTTTATTAGTCTTGTAGTATCGTAGATGTAGTATCGTAGAATTAGGTTAAGTCACCAAAGTACAATACAGTACCGTACTGTATTGAAAAATAAAACATTATTTGCGCATGGTGTTTTACTGTATTATCACCCTGCATGTTAAATTGTAGATGTAAGGTGTATTATAAGGTTAAGAAGTCATAGTAAACACAAACATTGATTCAAACTGAGTAAATATAAATGAAAGGGGGCGAAAATGAGAGTCTGTGCACCTAACCTAATTAATCCCATATAACTAATAGTTCACGCAATGAAAATTTGCACTACGAACGTTTTTTTCGGTACATAACCCATTCGTTGTGCAAGGGTTTACTGTACTTATCAATGTCTATCTACATATCCCCCGTGAGGACAACCCGTGCCAGTTTGTTTAACCCTTCCCGCACAGGCTCGCTATCCTAAGGACATTATTGAGATCCGGGCGATCTGGCTGAAAAACGTCTTTAATAGGCTACCGGTATTTTTTTTATTTTAACTGCTAGAGAATTCCCACGCATCTCTAAACGTAGTGCTGTTTCTGATCTGTAAACTGGTGTTGAGTAGAGCTCTCTAGGTCAACTGGTACAGTTGTGATGACGATTTCCGTGGAGAGAGATTCGATACGATGTTCACAATATCGGACCTTTGCAGACACTAATTTCATCATAGCATACAATAACAACATTGATTCGACGTCTCCTTCTTGGTTTCGGAGGTGCGGTGTCGCAAAGACAGGCTTTATTTACATGCGTCGGACGCACGGCTTTCAAACCAAGCTTAATCCTTCCCACCTGGGCTGGTCCTCCAAAGGACAGTGTGGGCTACCCGGGTGATTTGGCCTTAACATGTCAAGGCCTAAGCTACCGTATCTTTGTTATTTTAACTGCTAGAAATTGCCCATGTATCTATAAACGTAGTGCGGTTTTCAATCTGTAGATTGGCATTGAGTAGAGCTCTGTAAGTCAACTGGTTCAGTTGTGATGACGATTTCCGTGGAGCGAATTTTTCCGCGATGTTGACAATATCGGCGCTTTTCAGACACTAATTTCGTCCTACGTCACAACAACAACATTGATCCGATGTCTCCTTCTTGTTTTCGATGGTGAGATGATGCAACGATCGGCTTTGTTTACATGCGTCGGACGCACGGCGTTCAGACCAAGCTGAATATGCTTTCAAGCTTACTGCCTATTAAAAGGACACCCGGGCTTCTGCCCATCTGCCGCGGTGTCCTTTTAAAAGGACAGCCGGGCTGGAAGGGTTAATAGGCTTTCAAGCTTACGGATTTTAAAATGACACCCGGGCTCCTGGCCATCTGCCGCGGTATCATTTTTAAATGCTGCCCGGGCGGGAAGGGTTAAGGACGAGAGATCATTTCTTTGACAGGGATAGTAGAGGTGCTTTCCATGGAACTTTGCGCTGGCCAGGTGGTGGCCTGAGTTTCTTTGTTTTTAATTTGTATAAAAAAAAATAAAAAAAAAATATATATATATATATATATATATATAATATATATATATATATATATACAGTATATACATACTGTATATACATTATGTATGTATATATATATATATATATATACTGTATATATATATATATACTGTATATATATATACACAGTACCGGGTATATCTATATAATATTTTCGATTGTCTGTCTGTCTGTCTGTGTGTTCTTTATAGGTGGCCGCAGTTTTGGACCTGGGGAGCTGAAACTTTGCATGTGGGTGTCCATTGACCTGGGTCAGGTCATAGAGAGGGCGAGGCCACGATCGGAGGTCGTTTCGAGGCCGAAATTGAAAAATTATTGAAAAAAAAAACAATGAAAAAATGGCCGTTTGGGGCAGAAGGAGGCCTCCGATCGTAAAGTTGTATGGAACAAAAGTTGTTCGCAGCCCCCCAAAATGGGGATACGGATGAGGTCAGATCCAAAATCGGAGGTCATTTAGCGGCCGAAATCGAGGTCACTGTTTAATGAGGCACAGGGAGGTCGAGGCTGGTGATTATGGTAGTATTGATGATGGTGATGATGGTGGTAGTATTGGTGGTAGTAGTGATGGTGATTATGGTGATTACCCGGGCAACGCCGGGTACCCCTGCTAGTATATATTATTTTCTGTTTTGTGCTTAACGAATTGTTATTTTTAATGTATTGCAATTTTGTTTCACTATTTTTGTTGTTGAGACTTTATTTAATATTTTGCTTGCTGTGTTCAGCATGCATTTCAGTTAAGTTATCGAGTTTCATATATTTCATTGCAGGATTGACCACTAAATTTAGGGTCCGTCTGACTCCGAGGCCCCCAATGTGGTAACCTGAATAATATGTAATAGCCCCTGAGTACCAGGCTGGGTATCACACCCACCTCGGACTCCAAAGGGCAGATACATGAAAAGGAGTGTTGTGCAGCTTAACGCACATATCATCCCAAATTATAGCTGTCAACTTAGCTTCAGTACTGGTGCCAGTATGTAACATTTAAAGTAAATCATAAATGGTATGTGCCTGAGTATATATATAGATAGATAACTAGTTTATAACGTACTTAGACAATTTTACTTTAATATATACACTACAGTATACTGTATATGAATCTCGACAACTGAAATGCATGCTAAAAAAAAAAAAAAAAATATATATATTAAGTAAAACCTCAACAACAAAAAATAGCAAAACAGAATCATATGTAAAACATTACAATTCGTTTACTAAAAAACATAATAATAATAATATATATATATATATATATATATAATATAATACACCGGTATATATATAAACAAATTTTTTAAAAGGTGAACTACAGGAATAAACAAACAAACGAAGATTAATGCAGGGTCATAACTTGGCATGAATATACTGTAATATGTATATGGGCAATATCAATATAATTCCATTAAACTCCAGAAAGAAATACTAATATATAATGTCGTTGGCATTCTCGGCGATCAGCTGGACGAATTCAGCCAGCTGGAGTGACGCCATTGTATGGAGTGGCAGTTTGTAAACAACATGCAGTCCTGGACTGTGAGGTCTGTTTTTCGTAATTAATACCTTTCAATTCAATACACAAGCTCTACAAAAGATCGAACGTCCTGAAGAGGTGGTGCACATCAAGAAATAATCCAATCTCGCCAACAATAAACATACAGGCAGTGTTTTTTTTTTTTTATCCTGGTCTAGAGTCGAGGGAGGTCGGTTGTAAGGCCTATTTCTTAATGATAGTATCGTTTTCTGTTAATTTTATATATCGCAGTCCAATGACCAGATAGTGATTAAGCCAAATGTTGAGCTGTATACATACATACAATTTATAAGAGTTTCTCACATAAAAAATAACACAGATTCAGCCCAATTCCCATGTCGAGAGTTTCTGCCATTTAACAGTGACGTCATGGTAAACACGCCAGTTCGCGCCACATAAAATAACTGATAAGCTATGTTTCTATGTTGTTAGGACACATTGATGAAAGTTATTCAGTATCATATCCCTAAAACCAAGCAGATCCCAATGGACATTGTAGTTTAACCCTTAAAGAGCGGCTCACCACATAAGTCGAGTTGAAAAAACAGGCAAAAAACGGGTGAAAAAAGGGTGGAAATCGAGTGAAAATGAGTGGGATAGTAATGATCCATACGTCCGACATCTGTGGCCTCCCGGCCCACACTAACTCCAGTTCCCCCACCGCGCGAGAGGATCACAGTGTAACCAATAGTTCGCTAAAAGTGAGCAAGGTAGCAAAATCTGCTAAACTTCCATCTTCGAGGTAACACTGTCAGTGCTCCACGAGTGCTACGTAGCTGTATGTTACGTCATTGTGTAGCGATTTCCACCTAGTTTTCGGCGCAATACAGTTCCTTTCATACTGATGGTTGATATAGCAGTCAGAATGGCCTGAAAAGGCCCAAAACGGCCACAGAGGGCCCGCTAGACGAGGGTTAAATAGGTTTCATCCCTGGAATTCACCTTTAAGGAACTCGGGCCCCACATGGTCATTGCAAAGCTCCGTGGAGAGCACCTCTACTAACCAAATTATAGAAATGGTCTATACTGACTTAAGTGCTCTCGTCATTATTACAGGAGACTGAAATTCAATTAATATGAGAAAGCATACAAGAAATGTTCATGAAATTGTATTTTTTCCTTTTCAAAGATTCTATATTACCTATAAAACATTACTTTAACCTTGTATATTTAATAATAAAGACCAAAAAGAAAAGATTGGTTTTGAATAGTCTCTCGTATGAGACCTTGAATCAACAGATGGCCCTGCGACTAACCATGAGTGAGCTAATCTGCAGCCCCCTGGCCGCGGTGGGGTCGAGGTGATTGTCGTCCAGGAGGGCCCGGTACTGGGGTGAGGGGGGGGCGTCTTCCTGGCCCAGCAGTTCTGTCAGCTCGCACACTACGCCCATCTTCTCCTCGCAGGCCCGCGCCACGTCCTTGTCCTTCACTTGTAACAACCCTGAGGACAATAAAGGAAAGATTAATGAATGAATGAAAGATGAATGAATATAGAAAGGAAAAAATGAATGAATACAAAAAATGAATGAATGAATGAATGTAGACATTAATATAATAATAATTATAATAATAATAATAATAATAATAATAAGCATGTTACTTATTTCTCACAAGCGCCAATTTTTCCGCAGAATTCACTGGCGCTCGAAAAAAAAAAAAAACACAAATCACTTAAATCAATGCAACACAAAACCTATGCGCATCACCCAGCCACCAGCAGCGGAAAATTGCTTACACCCTATAGCCCTCCATGATGACACCCCTCTCGAGATCGTAGCTTCTTCATCATCATCATCATCATAAAATCTGATGCCTCGCTTCCAGAGGAAGAGGCTCCCAGACATGCCCCGACTGACCCACTCCACAGTGCCATTTCCACTAAGTGGATTATAACCATGAACACTGAAGGAGCAGACCCAGAGCAGTCCCTCACCCGGATGGCAGTTCCACCACTGTTTTGCTATTTTATTTACCCAAGTGGAGCCCTGGCTGGAAGCATACCAAGCACAGGAATTTTCTGGAAATAGGAACCAGTGGTCCACTACTCCAGAGGCTGATTGCACCACCAAAGTGGCGGGCGGTGGGGTCGCCGCATCCCTACGCCTGCTTCGTAGCTTCGTAGCTTCTTACAAAGAGAAAAGTCTTAAGTTGTCTCTTGAAGCACTCAACAGAACTTAGTTGTCTCATGGTCAGTGGCAGTCTGTTATATAACCTTGGAGCCATGTAAGAGAATGATCTCTCAAAGAAAGATGACTGCCGGAAAGCCCATGGCTCATCAAGACGCAGGGGGTCATCGTCATGGCGCACGACTACACCATGGCGTGCCAGTGGACGCCTGAGCAGCTCTGCAAGATACCCGGGCTCACCAAATTTGAGGACCTTGAAAGTTACCAGACACAACTTAAATTCTATTCTAGCTTTTATTGGTAATAATAATAATAAAAAAGTATTTGTCTACAGCCTACTGGGCAAAAGCCCTCATAAGGCTGGGGAGCTTTTATTGGTAACCAGTGCAGTTCGATGTGATAAGAAGTGGTAGGGGTTCCAGGTGGAATTCCAAAAATGAGTCCTGCAGCTCTGTTCAGAACAGATTGTACTTTCTTTAATATGTACTTTGGAAGACCCACAAATAAGGCATTGCAATAATCAACACGAGAGAATATCAATGAGTGGACCAGTGTCAGAAGGCAAC